>JAQFXM010001152.1:0-35603 GCA_034693345.1 Entomobrya multifasciata | reverse complement strand
TTGAAACTACAGTCAAGAATCTCAACGAGTTGATGGAAAAGGTAAGTGGCTGCATTTAAGGAAAAAGTTAATATTGAACTGGATTGGGAGTTGAGATTTTATTTCGGTTTCTTTACTTTTTCCAGCTAGGGATGAAAACCATGTTTTCCAATCAACAAGCTGACTTCAGTGGCATGGCCAATGTAAGTGGAAATCCGGGACTTTTCGTTACTGATGTGATGCAGAAGGCTTTCATTGAAGTAAATGAAGAAGGCACTGAAGCCGCTGCGAGCTCAGATGTTTGTATGGCGGATTCCTCTGAGCCACCAGACAACATTAATTTTGTGGTTGATCATCCGTTCTATTTCCAAATCGTCGATCATGGATGCAATGACTTGATACTGTTTTCTGGACACGTGATTGAGCCTTCAACTTAACTCGATGAACTTGGTCAGTAAATTCATTCCACATGTATATCCGAAACCAGAGCAGAGATTTAATTGGCAGTCGACGTTAGATATTTTACTTCACCAATTTTACTCTACTCATACAACATGCCTGTAAATTGAATTGTAAGAAATAAAAATGATTTTGATTCATTTGTGTATCTTAAATGCAAGCTTAAAAACAAAAAGGAAATTATTTTGTTTCATTAACGGTTGTTGTATGGCATGTAAAAATATGAAATACTAAATCCTTATGAAAAATGACATGGAAAAATTGTCAGCTTCACCTCCACCCTAGCGATTTCTCAATTTGTGAATGTCATTTATTTTTTGAACTTTTTTCTTCAATGTGGATGTCTGTAAGTACTGATTTTAGTACAGTAATTATTGATGCCTTTTTTAAATTCTAATTAAGTAATATTTCTAGTAAAATAGGTCGTTAATACAACTCGGATTATTATTATGGATGTCAAAGATTTAACCCATGATAATCATTAGCCCACTATCATATGCGGATAAAGGAAAGTGTAAACTGCAAGTAATTCAGTTTAGTTGAATTAGTTTGTCATTCTTCAGTCAATTAGCCAATTTTGTTTTAATCAGAAACTATAACATTTCTTGAAACCTCTTTCCCACGTCAGTTAATTGGCCACTAATTCCGTTTTAATTTATACATATTTGGCTTAGCATGCATGGAATACAAATATATAGCGTTAAATGAATCTTTATTTTTATGCTCTATGCAGCTGGAACTAATTGAAATGTTTTGTTCCAATTCATAAACTTTGCACATTTGTGTTGGAGTAGAATTATGGATGATTTAAAATAATACTTCACAATCTAGTGTGCAATTATCTGCTAATTAATATCTCATCATACACTAAAACCCTATTATTTTGACGTTTTTGTATCAAGACCACAAATATATTACGAAACATATACCTAAATGTTTAGAGCATAGTATGTGGTCTCACTTCCTTACAAATGTACAAGATTGACCAAACTATTACGTCAATCCAATATTAATTGTGTAATATTTGAAAACCGAAATAATTAAACAAATTGGATTCATCAAAATTATGAATGACATCAACACACCAATTTGAACTCAATCAATTATCAAATCATTTGTCCTAAATATGTGCACAAGTGTACGTTCGCACTGCACAAAATGTCCTTTGTCCATTCATAATTTTAAGCTCCATCCTTTGTGCCATTTTTATCTTCACTAAAAATGAAATTAACCTATTTCGTTTCAATTATTATTTTAGCGATATCGTTTTCTAAACCAAACGTTGTAAATAATGGTGTTGTGTACGATGTTAGTGAAGCGGTCAAAGATGCTTTGCTTAAAGGTAATAAAGAAAAGGCTGATTTGTTATCTGTATTCACTGGCAGCGATTTGCGCAACTTATCCACTGTCTATTTATACTATGTAACAGGTAACACGAATGATAATTTAAGCAAAAGTGAGTAGTAACATAACTAACAAAACGAATTGCTTTGCCAACAGACTTCTATACCGACTTAATTACTGAGGTTCGAGCAGTCATACAATTGCTTCGGAATATGGAATCTCCTAACTTCAAGCCCAAATTAATATTCGCAATAAAGTATGTTAATTTTTACTCCTTTCCTGAAATCACTGATTATTATTTACTAAGCTAATGAACTACCTGTCATTTCAAACAGTAAATATTTGAGATTTTAATTAAATTAATAGAGATATTGATGGCCAACAAAGACAACCAAATATTCCTAAAAACTTGGCTGATGTTATAGACTTGTGTTTGGATAGTATTTATCTCGTACTAGGACTTTGTTACAAAGCAGTTTGGCTTCAAAACAATTGTCATGCCAACGGAAAAAACTTCGTATCGGAACACAAAACCAGCTCAATTATTACACAAATGCAAAATTACATGTCACAGTCCAATCATTCCAAAACTGGTCAGTCGAAGTTAGCTGTTGGATACCAGTTACATATCAACTACTTGGATTGCAAAGATCATCAATCAAACAAGCAAAAAGCAGACTTACTTGTAATTGAAGTACCGTTCAGTCGCAATCGCAATGAAACCGGTTTTGTGGAGTCGTACGGCCTATTTAAAGACATGTTGGATAACGAAATCATGCCGTCAATAAAAAATGAATCTGACAGCACAATAACATTTCTTAAAATTAATTGGAACGGTGTAATGGAAAGAGAACGATTGCAAGCTTTTTACAACTACTTTGGGTTTTACAACAACCAACAAGATGGTTGGTTTAATATATCCAGGGAAAGTTTAAAAAGAGTCGATGTTTTGGTTTCACGTCGCTATGAGAGTTTAGTATCACAATATATGAGACAATGGATTCAAGACTATGAAAATGTAAATATGTCAATTATTTTGAGCTACCTGCATGCAGATACCCATCACAATGACGATAAATTTAATGTTAAGGAACGCGTACCAGTTATCCCATACATCAAAAATTTAATGAAGAGCAAATCAGTTATACGACCAGACGTTTCTGACCAACCGACGGTAAAAAACCAGAGCGTAATCGAATCACTCTTACGGAAAATAGCTGCAGAGGGATTTAATACCTTGATGATTTCTGGAAGTAAGCTGTAATTTAGACTAATATTTTAAAATTATGCATTTCGTCAAGCCATGTAAATTGAAATGTAAAATTGTTGATAGGAGCTTGGAACGAAATCAGAAAAAGAAACTTTGATGACTCAAATTTTCGAAACAATACTATCAGTAATTTATTTTATTACATTGAGGACGATAATCATTTCGAACAGATCAGGAAAATCCCAAATATACTGCCAGACTTTGCTAACATAACAAGCGTTACTATGGTGATTTCTAGTAAAATAAGTGATTTAGACAATAAATATTGGGACGACATCCTAAAATTTCCTAATCCGAAAAACGTTTCCTTAAAAATCGCATGTCAAATCCAAACCAACATCTTTAAAGAATTTAATTCTGACCAAAAATGTAGTAATCCAATCACTTGCCACGCCGTATACATAAGGCAAGATTTTGGAAACAAATGCAAATTGTTAAATAATTCATCGACGACAGTTATTTGGAAACAAGATTTTAGTTTTCGGAATCCTGAGACACAGAATTATAGACCAGAAAATTTTGTAAATGATGTAATGAAAAAATTAGATCCGTTTGTAGTTGCTCGAGAAATAATTCGGATTGATTATCCAAACGAAACAGTAATACTCCAGCTGAAAGCGGTTTACGATACAATCGAAGTGTACAAAGGACAAACACCACTACTGTATTGTGACGTATTTGCTGAAAGAATAGAACATTTCTATGAAGCTATCTTAACTTGGGCTCAAATTCATGATTTTCCAGTGATTTTGGAAGCTTTGCCAGTAAAAACTAAATTTTCCAGTCCATTAGTTTGGAATCAGCTTCGTGTATCAAGTACTCATCTGCTACACAATCTTATGGAAACGAATCCTTTTTTTATTCGTCGAAGTTACAGCAGGTCTAAAGTTTTTGGTTCATGGGCTGACGGAATGTATCCGTGCATACCAAAAGCAACAGTCAACGATAAAAGTTTAAAATCAACCACTTTCCGAAATACCGGAGTAACTTTTAAGATGGATTTAAGAAGTACGGAGTTGAAATCAGATGAAGTTCAAACAATGATGTTACTTTTATTGGAAAAGTTTTCCGAAGTGGAAATTTGGATAACACGAAAGTCCCACTTACTGCTCCTTCAGCACACTGTTACCCTGCCGAAATTTATTGAAAACCTTAAACTTAACAACATTAACAAAGGATCAATTGATTTAAAAGTATCCGAGGAAGTATGCACTGAACTAGATGAACAAATGGTTAATCAAATCACGTCAAAATTAAAAGAAGCGAATTTACAAACTACAGTTTCCAGTCGTAATTACGATTGTGTACGCAAATTTGAATCTCTTGGAGTTCGAATAGGGTTGACGGTAGATGATTGTATTAACGAATTTCAAAATACTGTTAATTCTAGTCTACCAATTAGAATTACCTCTTGGTCAAAAGTGACGTACCTCGTTTGCTCAGTTGATACAGTCTGGGCTTACAATAGAGATGAGAAAGTAATGCAAGAATATTTGGATTCTCACTTCTATTTGATGAAACTGTTTAAAAGGTTTTATCCAAACTTAGAAAGAACTCATTTCCGGTTACAGTCCAGGCAGACAAATACCAGTAGAACACAGCAAAATAGAGATCTTATGATGTATCTTACCGACGTAAATAATTTTGGGGAACGATATGGAATAAATTACTTACTTCTTAAAGCATTTGCCCCGAAGAATAACAGCTTAGAAGAAAGTAGTTTCTGGACTATAAAAAATTATGATAACTTGACAAATTCAAATGAATATCAAGACCGTCAAGCAGAATATCTCAATACGACAACTTGGATACCTAAAATCCTAGTACTAAATGCAAATTTGACTGAAAAATCTGATATCACCGTTTTAGTGGGAGGCATTGGAGTTTCTCTACTTGTGATTACTGCAGCCATATCAATTTTTATACTGTGGCGTAGATCTAACCGTCTCTCTGACAGTGAAATAACGCAATTTCGATATGGGCATCAGGCGACACTAAAGAAAGCTGTTAGAGAAAGACAAAATAACCAATACACTTCTAACTTATTTGATGGTCTTGTTTTCCAAAAAGAATTTGAAATTTCAAAAAAAGATGCTTGCATAAATAAAAAGGTCATTCTGGCGAAGGGAAAGATTTCCACTTTACATTTGGCAACTTTATCGAATAAAGAGTGTGGAAAGAGGGTCATTGTGAAAATATTCAATAACAATGGCTCGAAAAAAGCAATCATGGAAGTGATGAGTGAACTAAAGCTTCTAAGTTACCTTGGAGATCATACTAACCTTGTCAGATTCATTGGTTGCTACACAAAAGAAATTAGAAAAGGAATTTTGTGGATTTTTACCGAGTTTTGTGAAAATGGTTCTCTACAAACATATTTAAGAAACAGAAAGACTGCAGATATGTTAGAGCTTGTTAGATTTTCCTATGGAATTGCTCGTGGTATGGAATATGTTGCAAACCAAAAAATAATTCATGGAAATTTAAGGACCCAAGTTGTATATTTGGATGGACTAAATTCATGCAAAATTTCTGGATTTGGTAAATTGTCAAGCAAAATATACGCACTAAAGAAATGTATGGAAATGAATAGCAAGAATATCACAAAACCAGCACATTGGCAGTGGCTGGCTTGTGAGTCACTAAAAGCTATGGAATTTTCGACAGAAACGGATGTGTGGAGTTTTGGAGTGACGGTCTGGGAAATATTTAGTTTAGGTAGCAAATGTGTTAGGACAAATTTATTGTCAATAAAAATTGTTATAAATTCTAATGAATGAAATATATTACATCTTGACACAAACATAGGTAAGATGCCTCACATGGGAATTAGCTGGGACCAGTTTATGAATATGACTGAAACTGAAATGATTTTGAAAAAGCCAAGACTGGCTCCTACGGAAATGTAAGAATTTCGTGGAATAATGTGTATAAATACAAACATCTCAAATTAGTACGTGATTATATAATATGTAAAAAAAAAATAATGTCTTTTCAGATATGAATTAATGCTGCAATGTTGGTGCGTTGATTCAAAAGCCCGGCCAAACTTTTCTAAATTGGTGGAAATTATTGCAAGTTTATTGGGACAGAAAAATGATTAACAGTACTTTAGCTTAATTTCTTCATAAATGTTTCTTATATATGGTGTTGTATTTAAAAATGAATCCCTTTGATTTTTACAAATAATGTAAAATTCTAAAGTAATGATTTTGGTGTTAAACAAAAATGTTTTTTAAATAGTAAAAACGTACACTGCATTCATGCTTTGTGATCTTCCTCGATCATAGCCCCCAGATATTTTCTCAACAATCGAAAGTGTTCATCTGAGTAAGTCTCAAGAAAAATCTCTTGGTTATTTCCAAACGTCAGCTTCAAAATATTTGACTTCTTGAAATCCTCCAATTTCACCAAACCACGTTTCTTCACAACACGATCGATTCCAGATCCATAAAAGGTGACTTGCTTCAGCCCTGGCCATACGCTAAGAGGTCCGTATCCTCCATCGATAAAATTTTCCTCAAGAAAATTGCACTTGACAATTTTTACCTCTTTAAACATCAGCTCTGTTGTGTCTCGAACTAACAAAAACAAAATTAAATCACAGAAAAAATTATAAAGTCACAAAAATCATCTTTTGATAACTTCACCTTTAACTTAAGTTTAGATTTACTTACAATTTGACATCGTAACTGGTGTACAAAAATCAAACAAGTTTTGAAAAAAAATTACAGATTAACTTTGCCTTAAAGCAAATTGAACGAATATGTACTATCCTTAACCAATTACTGGAACTCCAATAATTAAATTTGAACACTAAATAAACTGAACTTTAAAAGTTATAAATTATATATTCTTTCAAAGTAGTTGATTGCTGTGAACAGCAAAATTGCTTTAGTATGAATGACGATGGACAAAACGATTAGATTAAGGCAGCAATGAGGTTCATTTCTTTTAAAGTGAAAATGCATAACATACATGTAGGATTTTGAGAACAAAGTGTATAGATGTGTATTTTTTAAGTAAAGCAATGCCTCACATACATTTTCTCACTATTTGTTACTTGTGCTTGTGCTGTGTTTAAGAATTAGAACATCGCCTTTGCTTCCAGCTGCATAAAGTATAAAAATGATGACTCATTTAACGCTATATAAGTGCATTTCATGCATTTACAAAAAAAAACATTGGCAAAAGAAGCTATAGAAATGAACAATTTTTGAATACTCAAACGTTATTTGATGACGTATGAAACGAACATAAATGGATCAAAGGTCCATCTCATAAGACGTTAAAGAATGCTATACCATATTACCATAGATATTAAAATTGTCGTTGATGGCATGTAGTTATTACACATTGTTATCTGCAATTTAAATAGCCAAAACATTGATGGAGTTTCCAGTGGAATTTATACAAAGATATTTTGCTTTTATTTGTCGCAACGTAAAAATCAATTTAAAGTCACCTCGTCAGAAAACACTAGATCTATACAATAAAATAAATTTTAGCTTTGAAACAGAATAAAAATAAGTGAAACGTACTTCAATTAAATAATTAAAAGGAATACCTAAATATTTGGGAATTATGTAGCTTGGAAAAGGTGACATATTTTACAAATAGCACGACATATAATCCAAATTAAATCTTCGTTTTAGAGGCTTTAACTTACGCTACACTTTAGAATGCTAACAACAGATCCAGCTGCCGAAAATAAACCATGCTTACTCAATTTAAATAATATACATACATGTTCTATGTATATGCATACCATGCCACATATGTTGCTGAATATACAAAAAGTTTTGGATGATGATGTTGATGACGTACATCATTTAGGAAGATAAGAGGGTTAAAGGTCCACTGCTAAAGACGTCATAAATGAACTATAGTTTTGGAAAGATTTCCACGAAACAGTAATTTTTCAGATTTATTAGGTGAAGATTAATTATTAAGAGATGCAATTTTTTACTCTAATTAAAAACCCTGATAACAAAATTCAAACAAAAATTTTAACATCAAATTTGTTTTTGAAAACTCAAGCTATATATTATTGACCTTTATATATTTTTATGTACTTAATTTCTAATAATTCACTTTGACCAAAACAATAGCAGCTAAATAGATGCTAAATATTTGGCTCTTTCCGTGTAAATATCGTGAACACGTCTTACAAAAATTTCTATACTGGATCCATTTTTTGAGTTTGATACATGATTCAGTACGACTTTAAACAATATTTTAAACAATAAACTACTTTCTACAAAAACCAGCCATTATTAATAACTTTTCCCCCATAAAACAACCGACATGAAAACATTGATGATTTTAATGATCTGCACTCTACATTGCAGACTAAATATCTGACAAAAAAGATATTCGTACTAAACCATCTAAAAATACATTTATACATTTGTCATGGCCAAACAGTAAGTAGTCGTCCTTTCACTTATATTTCATATATTGAAAGTATGTGATCAAGTTTTTGTATTTTTCGTACAACTTCTGTCTTGTGTGTTTATGGTTTGGTTTTAGAGTTCGTTTTTCATTTATGCATTCATTGGACAAAGAGTCATTGTCATCAAGCCATGATGCTTTGAATAGATCAAAATATATAATATCTTCAAATTCGACGGTGCTTTAATGTAGCCGAAAACAACATCCAGTTTTTAAACAAACATTCATTCATACGATTCGTTTAAAAGCAGCCGCACTGCTTCGGGAAATACAGTACAAACCACCACACCTTGTTCATTCTTCATTGTTTCGGTTTTCATTCTGATTCTTAGACTTGTCCCATAAGTCCACATTCCTTTTCTTACTATGTTAGTTACTCAACTGTTTAAACTGAAATATTAATAACTTGTCATAAAATGTAATGCTTTAAAATTTGATAAAAGTTAGAAAACATCATAGGTATATGAAATAGTTTCAAATAGAACGACACTTGGACAGGAAGTATTGTTGCTGAGATACGCACTTAACGTTTTGATATTAATTGCGTGAATTAAAGAAATTGAAACCGAATTATGGACAGTTCCTTGAACGAATTAAACGTGGAAGTGGAAAGTACTACGAAACTAGTAGAGACCCAAGTTAACTTGGACGATACCGGAATGATGACCAATGAGAGTGGACGTTTTGAAGATAATCAAAAGGAACCTACCAAAATAATGGGAAACGAAAGCAGGGGCACTTCCGGTATGGGGATATTTACAGGAGAGGTAATTACTTTATCAAAATTGACTTCATTGACATTATTGGCTTGAATCACTGCTTCAAATTCTAATAATTTAAAGGTAATTATTAATGTATTTCTAATCAATTCTAAATGATTTCTTTATTAAAAGTTATGGGAGCCCATTTTGGACCGGCTACTGAACTCTGCAGATATTCTAAATGTTTTGAGAGCGTTTCCGGAACTGGATTTCCTGTTCCAAAGCAAAAAGGCTTATTGGCTATTTGATCAGGTTTGTAAACGTTAATTGAATACTTGTAAAATGAATGTACGATATATTACACCATTTAATGCAAAACGTGATCAATTACTAAAATCATCAGTTTACATTTAAAAATTTATATCAAGTGTAAAAATTTATTAGGTTTTTCCTCATTTGATGACGAAGCACCTTACAGTTAAAAAGGTTAGTTGTTATTTTATGAGTTTAAAAAGATTGAATACAATTCAAAAAGAAAGAGCGTAAAAATTTAGTACTTATACATTTAATTTGCGTTTTATAGATTGATGGTGATGATCATAACTGGACATACTCTCGTGAGATGCTTCAACTTCGTGGAGTCTCCAAACGATGGAACAAAGTTATCGAAAGGTCACTGCAAGATCACCCAGATCGGAACCCACCTTCACTCCGACCAACGTCAGTAAACCGAAACTCAGTTGGATTACCAGGAAACCACTTCAATTCACAGCGAATGTTTCGATACAACTTGGGCGCCACCTTCTTCCAAACTTGCGGGCAAATTGACCAATTTCTGGAGATCATGCGTCACCTTACCCCAAACCAAAATCCGTTTCCTGGGAAATCAGTGGTTATCAAGCCGGATATCCAGTGGTACATCAAATCCTTTACACTTTTGCAAAAATCTGTGGAACTCTTCGAAAAATTTGGGAAACATGTGACCACCCTCGAGATCTCTTTCTGGGATCGTATGACCTCTGACTCAAATCTTCCACTTTGCAAAGTTGTATTGGACTGCCTTTTTCATCTGCCGAATTTGAGGTCACTGACCATAAAAGGAGAATTAAAAAGGGGCGAGTACGCTACAGAAGCTAACCTAATATTTGGAAGGCCAGAGAGCCAAATGTTTTTCCCAAATTTACCATTTTTGAAGACTTTCGTCTGTCAAGTTCGCTACAAAGGCGAGTGCTCACTTTGGATAAATCGCTTGTTTGAGACTTACGCGAAGGAGACTGGTGATCTCCATAAGCTTGGCATTCAACACGACAAGTATTGGACTTCCTCTTTACCATCCAATTTGACTAATTTAACGGAACTGCACTTATTCGTCGACTATGATTGCTCCCCAAATCTTGGAAAAATTGAAAAGGTGCTGTGGTCCCTTCCGAATGCTGGGAATTTGAAAAAATTTGGATTGAGCTATTTTCCTCTGCCTGCCATTGGAAAGGAGGCTGTTGGAATTACAAATTTAATGACCATGTTTTCTGGAGTAGATGATTTCAAAGTTGAAACTTTGGTTTTGGAAAATTTGGTTTTGATGGAGGGAGAAGATGAGTTTACGAAGAGTTTGGCATCAGTGACGTCACTTTGCATGCAAGATGATAAAAAGCTGAGTTACGATTTTCTGAAAATGTTACCCAATTTACGTTGGTTGACGGTGTACATGCAACTTGAGGCAAATGAGCACTGTCAAGATTATGAGGGGAACATGGAACGTTGGGAAATTGTGGAGGAGGATGGAACTGAATTTGCGAAAAGCTTGAGAAGATATTTACTGCAAGCCAAGTATGGTATTTTGGAGGAACGACAGGATTTTCGGGGCATTTGGAGAAAATTGCCACCAAAGTTGGAAATGATTAGTGCATCCGTCGAGCAGACTTTTGATAATGTTGTGGATGTGCAGTTTGTGAGGGAATGTGGTAATCAGGCGTTTCTTGGATGGCGGCTGGAGGAAGATGAAGATGGAAACGGGAGGGAAAGGGAAGGTTGTGTGGTTGCTTAGATAAAGGGACTGTAAGTCCGATAATTATTAAGTTTAGTTTTAGAATACAACATTTGTTTAGATTCTAATAAAGATTTTAGTTCTAATTTGAAATGAATAAGCAATTGGACAAAAAAATTAAAATTAAGACTTGTGTGATTTAAAAACAAATTGTTAATGATTTGGGACTTTCAAAAAATAGTGTCAATTTTCAAATGTTAACTTTAATTAATATATTTTTTAACCTGTTTGATTGGCAAGGCTACATATGGGATTTGTTAAATTTGAACTTTGTACGATTTTTTAAAGAAAATGAATAAAAACCAAAAAAATATTCTGTTAGGTTTTAGAATAAAGAGTTTGTTTATTTACAACTGGATTCAATTACGACCGATTTACGGGACTTTAAACCAAACATATTTTCTAGATCCAGTGTATTATATTATTTGATTTTTTTAAATTCTAATAGAGCTGCCCAATGAATCAAAATATTTACTACACGATATTTAAAAGTTGATTGGTTCTATTGAACGTTTCATACTATTTTGCTGGAAATTTATATTTCAAATGTTATACCAATCTCATGGGTATTGATACTAAGGTGATTAAATCTTTAAGACACAATGTCACTGCAAATTTCTGAATACTAGATAAGTAATCGATTTTTCTATTTAGTTTACAGTTCATAAGACTTTTATCTTAAAACAAGAAAAATCTAAGCAACAAAATTAAATTGAATGAATAACTAAAAACACTACAATTAGTCGTTAACTGTCCCCTCTAATTATGTTTTTGAGTTGAAAACATTCTTTAAATTTTATCTCTTCGAAATAAGTTTAGCTTAACCTATTAAAAATGTTTGTTTCAATATTTACAGCAAGGTTCAGTTTTCAAAAACTACAGCATACCCAAAACATGCCTAAATATTAATATTGTTTTGCTATAATTACTAAAAACTGCTTTCAGTCTTTTAGCCGAGTTTGCTAAAGCTTTAAATACTGCATTTATCATAAATGTCTCATACATATGTTTCTACAAAATGTTTTTTAAAGATAGCAGTTGAAAGTCTAAGGAAGGAACAGGCAGTAAAATACGGTAAACATTCGTCTAGTCATATTGTAATTCAACCACGGTTTTTACATTACCAGACTTCAGCATTAAGTCTAAAATTCCTCAATTTATTCATGCAAGTAGTACAGTATTTATGGTTCATTGCTTGTTCGTAATTTTTCAAATCTACAATTTTCTTTCGATTTGGAAAACAAAAACTACTGTGCAACGACAAACTACCAAAAATGAAAACAATTTTCTAGAAATAGAACGAAATTTTAGCTTGCATTACTCGAAAAAAAACATAATCACTCAACACAAATAACAGTTTTATTTTATTATGCTTTATATGAAAAAGTTTTACTGCTCGCAATGTCAATTGTCAATTGTTTTACTACTTGTCAATATATGTCCCTGCATTTAAATTAGCATAAGTAAAAGGTGGTAAAAGCATAAGCAAAATATAGTTGCATGAGATTTTACATCTGAGTTACCATCATTTTTGAATATACCATCTGGCACCCACAATGGAGCTTACTGAACGCATGAGCGAAATTTAACTTGAAATTTATGCGTAGTGGTTAAGTTTTTATGCTGATTCTAATGATATTTGTTATTTTCTCGAATGTACATTTGTGTTATTATTAGCTGTGTTTTTGTGGAGCGCGCGCGCACCATTTTACGTTAGCTGTAAAGGAGAAAAACAGCAAGCATCCAACGGAGAGCTAGTCGCCGGTACGACGCTAGCTGCTTATGCAAAATGCAACGGGCGCGCTCGAGTGCTCGGGTAATCAAACGCAGCTGATAATTACATTTATGCGCATTCGGGAAAATAACAAATACCATTAAAATCAGCATATAAAACTACACCACTACGTATAAATTTCAAGCTAAATTTCGCTCATGCATTCAGTCAGTTCCATTGTAAGTCCAAAAGAAAGGAAACAAATTAAAATAATTTTCATGCATGTATTTTATCTACATGATATGTCATTCTGAGTCTGACATGATTCCCCACTATCAGAGTAACTGTTCTTTGTTCCATTTCTTTTGTATTCTTTATATCATATCGTTTTACACTTTGGGAACATTTTCCAATATTGCATTTCACCATATATTATTTCTTTGATGATTATAACTGGTTTATATGAAATATAATAAAATATCTTTCAAGGATATCTAATAAAATTTTCACCACAAGCTGTCTGTACTCAGTACGGCACTCAGACACCCGTACTTACCAGTGTACTGTGCAAACCCAGCAAGTAGTATTATCATTTTGAGTTTTCTCTCTCTCACCGGTACCATCTTTTTTAGGCCGATTTACTATTCAAGAAAAAACTGGTTACGAGTAAAAACCCAGACAAACAATAACAAAAGAACCGAAAAACAACAAAACAAAATCGTTTTCAATTCTTTTGGTATATTTTATTTCGCTGTTGTTGCACTCCTGTGTCCCGTCCTGTCACAACAGTACAATTGCAATCAAAACAGTTTTTTACTTTTGTACTACTTTCACTTTGTTATTCGTTCTCTCTTGTTTTCGCAGAATTTGTTTAGTATCCAGTATCCAGTGGTATTATATGATATGATATACATATATCATCTTCACAATCATCACTATCAAAAGTATTCAGGAAAAAAGGACAAAATCAGCTTGCACTTTGTCTTTTCTTTATTCCTTTCATCATCAGAAAAATAAGCATGGTGAGTAGTGAAGAATAATCAGTTTTAGGATCTCATATGTTTAGCCAAATTGCTTTTTCATTTCAAAAGGACAAGGCAGCACCCCTTTTCCTTTTCCTTCTTGTTTGTCCCCAAAATACTCACACAAGTTATGCAACATAACTGCAAATGCGCATTCACCCCTATAACATTTCATAAAGTAATGTAAGCTAATTTATGAAAAACTCTAGGTTATGTCTGTCTGCCTGCTAATTATCTCAATTAGCTCACAATTTTTTAGGCCTTTTAATTAATTTGTAAAATTGAATCAAAACATAACTTTCATAGTTCCTAAATTTATTGGCAATTTATTTCCGGTTTCGCTACTTTTCTAACCCAGCTTGTTAAAAAGGTTTACTGTTATTCACTCCTCTTGACAATATTTTTCTTACGTTGGAATACTTATTTTTGCTATAATCATAAACTAGTCACTTTATGTACATACATCCTTGTGCGACACGTGTGTATGTATGTGTGTACAGTATGTACATATACTATAGAAAGCATCACATAAAATGTATGCATGTACATTACTTTAGTATCTGTTTATTTATGGGAATTCTATTCAGCAGAAACGGTTATCGCCATCGTCTACTTACTTGTCTTGTATTTTCCCTCTCCTTTTCCTTCTGCCTCTTCAAACTTTCTCCTTCTTTTTGCTGCTTTTTTATTTCAAATGATTGGAATTATTGCATTGCATCACTACTATTTGCTATGCACCCTTGTAACAACTTTTTCGACATGAAATGCATCCACTTTAACGCGCGTGAACAAACAAACACTAGACATCCAAACAAATAAGCTATACAACACTAGGCAGACAATAGTCATCTATTTTTTTCCTAACTTGATTTTATTTCAGAGAAAATCAAACAGAAAAAAATACGAGAAGAGGACAGTTTACTTACAAAGGTATTTAGTATATTTTGTTCCAATGTGTGCTCGTGTGCAAAAGAATAAGTAAAATGGAAGAAAAACTCAGAGAGAAAGTTTTAAATGAAATGATATTGGTGTTCTTGTACCACTTTACTTTCATGAGAACTTGTTTTTTTTTGCTTGTTCGACCAATACGATATGTGAAGATGAAGCATGTATAAATGTATATATCGTCTTTTTATCTTTGTTCAAGCAGAAAAATTATATATCGATATTATTACAACATTTACTGCACATTTATAAACTCGTTGGGGAAAGTTATGCTCACCATAAAACTAGCGGAATCGGTGAAAGTTCGACAGAAAAGTGGGTCCTCATGGACTTTGATAATTTGTTGTTGTTGAAGCTTATATTGCCCACTGAGGAATTATTAGCTCGTCTGCTTGCTTGTAACTAACAGTGTAACATAAGGGTGTCTATGAGTATTGTAACATGAGTGTTTGTAAATGAGTGTGCATGTGCATGAAAGTAATAACAAGCTTTCTCTCTTTTATATCCAAGTACACTTGTTCCAACCCTTTCCTTTTTACTTTCACTCGATTCGAGTCTCGAGCTAACAAAAAGCGCAAACGACAAATAATAATTTTCATGTGGAGAATCCAGAGCAGAAACGCTGGGTGTCCGAAAAACGTGTATGGTGGAAATGAGACAAGCACGGTCATTGGACAATGGGATTTCTTATAAATACTAGAAAGTTAAGAAAAAAACTTTTCTCTCTACTTCGATTCATGTAATTGGGTATTTAGGTATGTGTGCGTAGGTAGTCAACTACAGACAGAAGTCAGACAGAATTATATGCATAAAGTAATATTTAATGGTATTGACTTTTACTGCTTTGGGGGAAAATGGGACGAATTGCGAAAAAGTTAACTAGATAATTTCCTATAATAGACATGATGGATATAGGGACGACTGGTAAACTGATTCATTAAAATGAAGTTTTCACGAAAGTTATCTTCATTCTTTTAAAGAATGATGATGCGAAATTCCGGAGTCCAGTTTTCTTAGCATCTTGTGGATTCGTGTCTTATGTCATGGTCAAGAGAAATGGATATCTGTGCTTATGTCGTTTCCAATATTCAGGTTCGGATATTTTTAATGGCTTCTTTTTAACGCAGCAGCCAATTTATTTAATGAACTAACTAAATGACAAAAATATCACACTATATTATTAGCCTTTTGAATTTCAAAACTTTTGTAAAAATATTTGTTTTTCCGAAATATGACAGTTTGAAGCTGAAATAGCTGAAAGTACTTGGAAGTCGTAGTTTGAAATAGTAAACAGTGAAGTAATACGTTGTATGCTTCAAGCATAAAAAACTACATTGTTTTGCAATGTTCTTTGTAAAAAAAATTAGCGAGAGTTTATTGTGAAAGAAATAAGCTTACCTAATGAGGAGACTTATTTTTATGAATTCTAAAAGAAGCAAAATGTCGAAAAATTGAAACTTTTTCTGAGAATAATATTTACCAAAAAAAGACAAGCATGTAATTCAACAAAAAAGTAGACACAACTTTTTTTTGCTAGTCTGTATTTTGCGTAACAGTTACAAGGGTATTTTTATAGCTTTAAAGCAGTCTCAAAACGTCGCAGATGTAATTTTTTGCTAAAGAATTACTTCACGAACTTCAGACGTATTAGCATACAACTTAGCAAGAGTACAAACATAATAATTATTTATTGAATGAAATGTAGACAAACATGTAAACAAACATTGTTGTAAGAATAACTAGGAAGAAAATATTGAAAATTATCCGAGAAACACTGTAATCAAAACTGAAAGGGTTTTAAAAAACGACTTACATTTACAGCCCTTACTTCAAAGTGGCCGTGGGAAAATTGTATAATAGTTTTCTATTGCTGAGCACAAGGGTATTGACATCAAACCATACCATTTAGCAATACTTAATTACGCATTAGAGATGAGATAACTTATTTATCGAATGACATAAGATATTATATTATAGAAGAGCATTTCTCAATTGACATGACAAGGCATACGGTATTCGTGCTGTTTACGTTTGACCTTCTCGTAACCCTGGTCTGGTTTGAAGGATGGATAGGTTGTGGTGAAGCGGAAAGATGAACATGGTGAGATAAACAAGTTACAGTGATGAATTCTATATGAGATCATAAATTGGTTTTGAGATTCCTGGTTTTTGTGTTATGAACCATAAATGAGTACGAATGCTGTGTGCTTGTGGTCTGCTTTCTCCGAAAATAAGATCTAGCTACAGCCTCTAAACAGATACTTATGATGCTTGTCTTTAAGTTAGGTACTGAATAAATATTTGCGAAAGATTTTCAAGAGTTTATGGTTGCGGTGCACATTCATCAAAAATTTAGTTATTGCGATTAGACTTGTTTAGACAATAATTTAAGCCTCGAGCTTAATTTCCTACTCCGAAACCAGACAAGAGATTAACAAAGTATTTTTGTGTTACAATATTTTATTCATTAACAGAAAATTGCTTGCGTAAATAACAAATCTATGATTACCAGTGGGCAGAAGTTTATTTGGATTATGATGATCTTGGTTTGTCCTTGCCTTGTCTATTGCCTTGTTATCAATAATTAATAAATCGATTCCGTACAGTAAACAGAATCTCAATAGCTTCTGTTTGTTTTTCCAAAATGACTTATTACGAAAATGCTTTCTTTTGGGGTTTATCTCATAATACGCCCTATAAATTTATGAGGTTTGCACAGATGCATTGATGCACACGTGATGTGTATTATCTTCCAATTTTAGACATATTTTATGAGTTATTTATTTTTCATAGTATATCTTCTGTACGACGTACGACACGAATGGTTTATCTGTAGGTAAACGACAGACAAATAACTGGCTATACGTTAGCTTGTCTACTTTGCGAATCGGCGTCAGATATGATTTAATTATAGCTATATTTTTTCAGTAAAAAATGCATACCATGCATACTTGCATCGTTTCAGTGTTGTACTACTTCTTTGCGTTGCAGACTACTTGATTTATTGAATATAACATATCTGTCCTACTCAAGGATCAGTGAAGCAGGGCGTTTAACTATTAACAATTTTTTAACAAAATCAAACATCATTACTACTTACTTCCGGTCATTAATTTTATCTGCTGCAATTTTCATTGACAAATTTGCTAACATTTTAGACAAGCTTACTTTAGGCAACCAAACTGAAACAATAACCTTCTGTCAATCAAGCCAGACCCAGATAAATTATTAGTTTATTTTAGCAAACCAAAAGTCAGTAGTGATTTACTACACGCTCCTACTTAAGTTTGTTTCTACTTTCTATAGACGTTATTCATACATGTCAAATAAAAAGAATGTGGCGATGATTGTATACTGTAACGTATTTAAGGAGCTTATCTATTAAAGTTGGAATGTAGTTTTCCAGTCTTCAATTTGAGGTATATTTGCATAGAGATGAATGGTATGGTAAAAGTAAATGATGATGCTCTCCCGAAAATTGAAATGCTTCAAACATAATGCTACACATGAATTTTCGAAATAAGTTATGGTCCATAAAAGTCCATAAAGGAAATTGTTACAAGAAGCATCAGAAAAATGTCAATATAATAGTGTGCATATATTTTAAAGAAATATTTCTAGTAATTTCCCATTTTTCAAAGAACCCCATATTTTGTAAAACTGAATGCTTTGTCATGTTTTAAAAGTTAATATTCCACCTAAAGTCAAGAAATCCACTTTGAAGTTTCCTTTTGTCTCCTATAAAACTAAGTCATACGGTAAAAGAATTATCATTCAAGTGCGCAGCAGAAAAATTGTGGAGTCCACAATTGACAATAAAAATGGAATGTATTGCAAAAAAACTTGCATTATATTTACTTATCCCATTGTCGATTTTTTTCTAAGAATGATCTTCTAAAAAAAGTTGATACTTTACTTACTTTTCTGGTTGTACTGTATGGTATCGTATCGTAAAAAGAAATAAAAGAAGAGAGAAAAAACTTTCTCTTTTTTGTCTGTCAAGCTTTTCTTCTTCTCACAAACCAAACCAAACCACCACCACCCACGTCATGGTAGTGTGCACATAAAGAATGTTTCTTTTACCACATAATACAACACATAGTTGTTGTAAAAGTCATGTACAAAAAAAGTCAAGGAAAATTCCGTAAAAAATAGACAATCGACAAAGTTGGGGGGAAAACCACCGGTGGACCTTCTACCAGATGTGATGGAATTGAAAAGGCAGAGCGGAGAGAAAAGATTCACTCAATGAACACAAAGATAAAAGGGATGATAGGATGATGGCCTTACTTACACATACCGAACACATACCTATATTACACGTACCGTACATATATATCCATATAAGATGACCTAAATGACTACACAATATACAATGATTTTCTTTGCTTACGTATTTTCGCAAGTCAAGCGGAAAGAATAGAGGCTGCTAACTGATAAGAGTGAAAATGTCCCTGTGTGCCGCCAAGAATTAAACAAGGATAACAACAAGCACAACTATATTCACTAAATTTCCAATTTTCACTCAATTCTTTTTCATGAATGGGTAGCGAGAGAGTGACCGTGGCGTTTTGGATTTGGTATTTTACTGATACAATAGTGTTTACAGCTCTCACAGATTATTACGCTTCTTTAGAATTAGGAATCTAGAAAAAAATAAAGAAAAAATCGTTGTGGAATTAGCAGTAAAAATAGAAGTATTTCTGCGCACTACTGCTTGAGTGCTTCATTTACTTGGTTGAAAAGTTTCCAATATGGTTTACTTGGAAAATACGTTTTTACGGCGTAATTTTGTTCTGATTTTTTTTTTGATTGAGGGAGTAAATCTGACTGAGTAAGTAAAAAATTATGTAATAGGAAAAGTTTGAACACAATGAGTTCTGGAATCAGTTCCAAATAGGGTTGTGTGTATATTTGTGCGTGGGTGTGTAAAATATTGGATTTTGAAACGCATTTCAAAATTAGTACAAAAAAATTGGGAGATTGCTTTGGCGCCTGAATATTCACGCTTTTTATTTCTCTTTTAGGAAAGTTTGCCCTTATCCATCATCATTTTAGATTGAATCTGTGCCATATATTCAGAGGTGGATGGAACAATTTTTTGAGAATTCGATAAAATCTCTTCGAATTTGTTGCTGATGTAGGCAGATATCAATATTCACACATAACTTGTTATAAAAATTTAAACATTTTTTATATCACACGCATTATTAAATCTTCTTCATACTGTCATCATTATCATTTCCCATATCTTCAGTATCAACAGTTCCAAGAATTTACGACAAGCTCACTTGCATAGGCACAGAGGAGTATGAGGATTTAAAAAAGGGAGAGGAATACAAATACAAAAGGGAAAATTGCAGTTGTTCTAGCAGAAGCAATTCTTTATAATACTTTATGCAAATAGACAAAAAAAATATAAAGGGTTATTCTTTTTTAGAACAATGGCTTGACTATCGTTATTTTATGGAGATTCCTTAATGGAAAGTCAGATATCTATCTACTCTCTGTTTTCTCTTTTTATAGCTATATCACCAACTTTACATAATAAGTTACTTATATTTCATTATCTTTCTCCAAAAATCTCTCCTTATGGCTGGATATGTACATACATACATAGTAATAAGTTACATTGGAAGAATATCAGGGAGCATGGAACTCTGTGATTTTTTTTGCTTCCAGGAAAAACCAACACAGTTTAATATACAATGTATTTATTTGCAGTTTAGTCAAAAGTGACTTATCGTTTTTAGACTAAAGAGCTTTCAAAGAACAAGAAATATATAAATAGGTACATATTCAAATCAGTACACAGTTTTCTACAAAAGCTATTGAGAGTTTAACAACTGGAAATTTATGGTTTCTCTTGTTTCATTATTTGAACCAAATTTTTCACGGACAGATTGGCAAATAAGAAGCGGCCATATGCACCCAGACTTTTACTATTTTACTTTCTCTTCTTCATCTTCTCTATGGCTTGGCTATTAAATAAAAGGAATGAGATAGATATGAAGAAGAAAATGGCAAATTGTCTCTTTTTCTCGGATAGCTAAGCTCAGATTTTGTAATTCATTTAGTTTTATATTACAGACATGAATGCATACTGCACATAGCTTGATTTGCAGTATTTTCCCTATCGCCATTTTAGCGCTGGCTTGGCATGGCATACTGTCAGTTTACTTAACTAGCTTGTCTATTACTTATCCTGGTCTGGTATAACCGTTTTACTTTTGGGTCAAAACACTCTCGATTTTGCTTGTTTAGATGCATGGTTTAAAATTTGTTAAGTATAGGAATTTATATAGCATATGTTAACGTTACACGTAAAGTAATGGTTTTGTTTCATCATCTATCTGATAATAATGAAAATTCACAACAATTTCTGAATTCCTCCTACAGCTTGTTTACAATAAATATAATATTTTCTCCGCTCCAGTAAAGTTTGTAATGCAGAGATGCAGCCTGTCTAGCATTTTCGCTGTTTTTTTCCCGAAAACAGGAGGACCATTGGAGTTTTTTTGTATTATTGCTCTTTTGTCGTAGAATTCAGTGTGGTGTAGCATGGCATGTATTTAAATGAAATGTCCATTGAAATTTATTAGCTGGATCAACTATCCAAAAATAAAATCTCCTCCAGCAGCAGTAGCTACATGCATAGCCAGCCTACTTCCTGGTTTTTAATACTCCCACTTGTCAAGCTAAAAAGTACCACGTGTAGTATTTGCATAGTGAGCAGACAAAACATTTCTTTGTAAATGGTTTTCCAGTAAAAATTATAAACCAACTATAGAGCATTGTTCTAAATCTATTTATTTTCAGATTTTTACTTGCGTCACGGTTTTTCACTGTGAAGAAACTGATCCAGTTTTTGTTTTAGATAATATGTCATTGATAGTGCAAAAATAGATATTCGTATTATTTATGTGCAAAATAATATGGCATGTTATGCATACATGTCATATCGTATTACTCATCCTTGGGTGGGAAATCCTAGTAATCGGAAGCAGTAAAATAGGAAATGCTTTGATTGACTGGAGGGGACGCCTTGTTGTTTTTTGATACAAAAGGGCCGGGCTCATTCATTTTCCAGTATTGTTTTAGAATAACAATGTATTGGTAGAGATATGATTGATTCAATTTAATTTTTAGCGGAATAGTTTATAAACTAGTCTAAATGTAAAAGCTAAAGTTAAAAATATGTATACCAAAGCAGATGAAAAAAATACACTGTCTCATATTTTTTCTGTCCATCTTCATTATCATCAAAAAACCTTTTATAAGAGTTTGATTGTGTGACGACGACCGCATTTGGCATTACATGCCATATTTCACCAAAGCTGCCTGTCTAAAGCAGAAATACAAAAACAAAATTAGTGTGATGTTGACGACACTATACGTCTGACGTCTGCCTATCTGTATGCGTCTATGATGGATAAACGAGATCTAGAATCGGTGATAAAATATGAAATTGTAAATAGATCCAATTTTGGTGTCAAACTGCATATATTGATGCAAATTTATACTCATACTCGATTCGAATCTACTCATCACTAGCGAACGCGACCGGAGTTCTTCATCTGTCATACAAAATAGTAAACCTAGTTTAAATATTAAGTCAAATGGCATTCAAACTGTAAAAAATAAGAAAAAGTACGTATAATACGACATGCGACAGTAGCAACTAAAATGATAGTATTTGGATTTTTTTCTGAACTTCTGAAAAGCTAAATATTTTCGAGTTTACTCTATAATTAAAAGGTAAAGACTATCCCAGTAGGTTTTCATACATCAGTATAACTTTCGCATACTTAAATGTACCTTTATTGGTAAAAAGTAAAAACCGTAAATGTGATGCGTTTACAATTATTCGTTCTATCATTCAAAATTCAAATATCAACTCTGCAATAGGAATACAAATCTTCAATTCAATAATGGTAATCGTGCCTTGGCATATTTCAAAGCAAAAAAATCCTATAAATTTCTAAACTTGCCATTGACCTCGACAAAACTATCAATCGTTCTATACACCAACATGTACAGAATTAGTAAACACGTAACATCAGAATTAGTAACTTGTGTAAAACATAGTACGTTTTTCCACTCTAAATCCTTAAAATGTGATGCACTTACAGTTATCGTTATCATAACTTAGCTATAGAGTGAAATTGACTAGTGCACTATAAACCTCATCTTAAAACTGTTATTTATTCATCCAAAAATCCTCATTAATGCGCGTGCAGCAGCAGGTTCTATTTTTATCATTCCAAGTAGAAACCATTTCTCACAGTTTTGTGAAAATTAACGAGTTGTAAATTCAAAATTGTCGCGTCGCATGATTATGAGTTCCATTTTACATTACATAGTTATACCTCCACCGTAAACGAAACAAGACAGGCAATGAATAAATGCAGCTTAAATAATAAAATCTTCTTTCTCCAAATACTAATTTCTAAGACTCCACCGAATACCAACCACACATGGTAAATTGCTATATAAAGCAAGGTTTTCTAATTTTTGCATGCATTCTGTCATAATTATTCTTCTGGATATAAAACGACGTGAGAAATCTTGCTGTGTTTCCGCTATTTCACCCAAAAATCCAGCAAAGCAAGCACTCCGAGTTTACACGCCATACAATACCACCAAACCAAAAACCAGTAGTACTACTCGTCTTGATATTCTTGAAATATATACCCGAAAAACCCAAGTCAAGTCGATTTCTTAGTATGTACACGCTTTGTTTAACGAAGTATGCAGAGCTACTATCATTTACACAAGTGTGGGTCCCTTTTTGCTCATTCGGAGATGATGATGATAGTGTTGGCAAGCTGGCAGGAATTAGTCGTCTATTTTGGAACGTTTTTGGGAAGCAAATTACAAAGTTGAATATACTGCACAGCTTGCTATGCTAAAAACATACATGGTTACACTGCATTTCATTATGTCTTCTAAGGTGATTAATGGAACTTGACGCAAAAGGAAAGGAAAAAGGATGTAAATGGGCCATTTGAGGAAGGAACTGAAAGATAAAGACAACAAGGGGTACAATTCACCACGTACATTTCTTTTGGATCTCTCCTTTTGCTTAACTGCTGCTCATTGAATTCTTCTTTTTTCTCTCGTCTTTCTTCCTTTTGGCTTACGTTACGTTAGTCAAGTCAAGCTAACGCTAGACAGACACATGATGACAGTGTTAAATATGAAGTAATTAATATAACCATACAGTGTGGTAGTACATCTATTTGTCTGGTGAAAAACCGACTTTACACAGACATAAGTACAACATGTATTTATCTATATCCACCACAAAAACTGTAGTAACTCAACTGGTGAAGGAGTTGGGTCGAGTTGGTTGTTGGCAAATGAGCTGCCAGAAGACATTGGGACGACAGTCATTAGATTTATCCGTATTTTATTCATATGCATTCATTTCATACGATACGGCTTATCCACAATTAAGTGGTTCGTTCCTTTTTCGTGAGTATGGATTTGTCACACAAGTCATTTTAAAGCAGGCTTTAGTTTATAGGTAGTTTAAAATTAAGGCCATGTCACGTCAAGCCACACGTTACATCTGAATGAAACAAATGCTATTATCACTGTAATTAAAATTTTCACAGATCATCACTTCACAGATGACTTATATGGAAAAATATATACTACTCAGAAATATAATAATGAAATTCTCATGAAAAGATCATTAAAAGTTTAGCAAATAAATGAACTTCATTTCAAGTGAATTATAATTTATGTAAACTTTATACTTGTGTGTGGGTGGAGGCATGTGGATTCATGTGCTTGGGAAAGCTTAAATGTGTCGTCGAGTCGAAATGTCTATACTTGTATAAATAGCTTGATTTGTTGCTTTTGCTTTCATTCAGCTTATGCCTATGCTCGCTTGTCTTTTGAACTGTATATGTCAATGTCACAACTGATATCTGAATCTGACTTTTATACTTTTTTGTATTTGAATTTATGCAGGTGGAAACGCTGACATTTCTGGGAATACTTCTCTTTTTTATCGTGATCGGTAACTCGGCAGTTCTCGCCGCTCTAATGATGGGGAAAACTCAGAGGAAAAGTCGAATGAACTTTTTCATCATGCATCTTGCGTTGGCTGGTAAGTAAAGATGTTTCTAAAAAATTCATTCTAAAGTTTATAATGTCAAAGATTCAAAGTTTACTTTAGACAGTTAAAAAGGTCATCATGCTATACATTTAATAATGACACAACGTCTACTTTCGATACTCAGACATTTTATGTAATTTTTCCAATTTAATACTTGATTTCACAAACTTGTTCGGTGAAAGGTAGGATGAACATTGGACGTCCTTTATAAAAGCAATTTAATTGCCACATGTTTACCTTTTTTATGTGCGGGTAACTTATCTGAATGATTCTGAGAATAGAGACGATGTAGACAGGTGGTAAGGATACAGAGGGTGTATAATATCGGATAATTATTAGTGTCACTTTACCCCACGTCATGTAAAAGTCACTCGAAGAATGAGAAGTAAGTCAAGTGTGCAAACACCTGCTACGCTACGCCATTTCAAGGCAGGGTGCGTAAAAAAATCTTTACAAAGCTACCTAATGACTGCAAAAATAGAAAATGATTAAGAAAAAACGGTTACCTAAACGGTGCCACATTTTAATGACGTTTACATAAGCAGCATTTAGCACAATGGAAATGGACAACTCATGACTCCTATTGGGTTTTTACCTCTTGATTTTGATAAAAGAATTATTAATGTGTGTGTGGTCGCCTGCCTAGTGCCTATATTCAAACGATTATTACCCGGATATTATTTTTCCTGTGGCACTTGCCAGTATAAAAAATAGTCTAAAAATATTTGGATCTGTTTGTCGCGCCACCAGCATTGTGCGTGGGTACGCATACACGTAATATTTCGTAATATCCGCCGTATGCTAACAAGCTCAACTCAATTTACTCTGTAGTCATTATGAAGAAAGTTGCTGGAATCATACCTAAAGTACATTGAGAAAGAGAAAACACGCAAAAATTTCAGTTGTATAACACACATTTTGCTTACTTGACTGACTTAACTCCAAAAGGAAAGAAAAACAGAAAACTATCATGCGTATTTCAAAGCTATCGTTCCTTCAAAAGCTGAAACTTATAGCTTGGCTTAACAAATATGTTATCTTTCTCACTCAGTCACTGACTCAATTCAGATTCAGAGGAATAGTTATAAAATACACAAATACATAGACAGATTTGTATTGCTTATAGGTTTACCGTATTCATTTTTCACAAGATATCGAAGTGGGATATGCAGTACACACGTACATATGTAGATATAGCTTATGTAGTGTAGTGAAATCACCGGATGAGGACCCATTCAGCGACCCTTGCTCCGTTTCCGGAAAACTGTCAGATCATAAATCTCCCCTTTCCTTTTCCCTGTTGTGGTATGGTATGGTAGTAGGTACTACTGCAGTGCCTACACAAAACAGATAACATATGTATGAATTTTTTCTTTTCCCTAACGATGCGATGTACTCCTTTCAAGTCATTTTTCCGTTAAATATGTTCTTCAAACCGACACTCTCTGAAGAAGAAGCAGCTAAAGAAGAACAGAGAGAAAACTGAAATAAATATACAATCATAGTTTACTCAGCACATCTGTCTAACTATTATTGTGTGAAGTGAAGCAATTTTTTATTTACATTTTATACCGACATTTGCTATGTTATAGTATAACAAAGAGAAATAGTAATTTTACTTGTGTTGTAATTCTTTACACAAATTGTCCTTCTTTTGCTGGTGATCCCCTTTTTGTCAGCAAGTTTCATAACGTGCGTAGATCAAACAAAAAACTGTTCAAGTGGCATATCGAGACGTTGGAAAATGATTACAAGACATTTTGAAAGGATGATACACAGATTTTTTAAATGCACAGCTCTCAGAGAAATTAGATGGTTCACTGGGTATTTCTGCGTAGTTCGTTCAACGTACTTCGTTGTTGTTGGGAAACTTGTATCTTTCTGGAGACAATTTTGAAGGAAGATTCTGAGGACATGAGAGGTCATCGATTGGAAAAGAGAACGTTTTCGTTTCCAAGTTTTTTACAGATAACTTATCACTGGGCAAAGATCTTACCATGATGGTTTATTAGATTTTGCTTATATACTTGTTTTTAGTGTAAACTTTCGAATGTCGTAAATTTACCTTGTAGGATATTTTTCAGAGAAAGCTTTAATGTTGCAGATTATAACTTTCACCTGCGTCACATTGTCATACCATTTCATTTTAATGCGAGAATTAGCTTGATGTAATATATATGAAGTACATATCAACTCAATTTGACTGTTTAATTGTTTAAATTGTATCGCTTAAGTAGTGGAAAGCGTATATAAATACAAATAGCTTATATGAGCAATAAACTAGAAAAGTAAATTCTTATTTTTTAGCAAAGATTAGTACATAGTAATCGATCATGAGTTAGCATTGGCAAAAAATGGCATTTACACAAGTAATTCGATTAGGTTGAGGTAAAGGTTTTTATTTGTTGGGTAGGTTTCACGTCACAAATTGTTAGAAAAATATTTTGCTGGAAGCTTGGGGATGTCAGATAAAACTTCAGGGGAATCATAAATAGTAGATAGATCATAGAGTATTGTTAAGTTAACTACAGCTACAGTATTTTTATTATCGATCTTTGATTTGTCTGAGAAAAATACTAATACTAAAGAGTACATTGGTTTACACCGCAATTAAATCCAAACTAATTATTCTCACAAGACCACATAGTTTCATGAATACTTACTTGACAAATCAATTACACAAGTTTAGACACTATACTAAAGCCCCGATCTCCCTTACACCCACAATTACAGATACTGTATCCTCCATTAACGAATGCAGGTAAAACCGACTAGTTCCTTTCGTTACGATTCCTACTGATCCAATCTCCACAGAAATGTCTTTAAGAGAACGAATCATCTTTAGAATAATTCTTTTTTGCACCTTTATCTCTCTTTCTAATCCATTCTCTGTATTTAAATTGTTATTTGCTTGCCCTACAATTTTTACCCAATTTTGTTTGATTCTCTCACTCTGTTCCGTTATCGAAGTCGCCATTTTCCACCAAATCAGCATGAAAACTAGCACCGAAAATCCGGCGAGTGGAACACTCGAATAAAAATACCAGTCAAGAACGTCCACTCCCAAAACACTAATTCCTGCGGTTAACATAATGATAATATAAAATACTGACAGATACACAGCGAACAATCCTTTCAAAGACTCATTTGCCAGCTCAAAAATTACTTGTAAGGTCCTGTACTGCAAAACATTGGATTCCTTAACCAACGCAAGTTTTTCAAGATGCCCCATATATTTTCGGTAGCAGCCTAACAATACAAATACATAAACCATGTGTGTTTTCAAAGAATTACAGCCCTCCATTATACTCCAAGTGCCTATGAAAATTCTTATCATTTGTGTGATAATCCTAATTGCCAATATATTTTTCAAATGCGCAGGAATTACAACTCGGAAAAAGTGACATGGTGCATCAAGTTCTAAAGGAAATACAAACACGGGCAAAATAAAACTTAAAAACGTACAAACAAGTTCACATCCAACTTCAACTACACCAAAATAGTCTGGTTTGCCACTGTTTTTAGAATGATAATAAGAGCGCCAATGTTGCATTCGGTTGGGAAATTTTTTAGTTATCGTTTTTTTGGACTTTAACATAAAGCAATTCAAGTATTTATCCTCGAATGAGCATAGTTTAAAACCAAATGAAAAAATGCTATTGAAAAATAGTACCCATTCATTCTTTTTGGCGACGGAGTACGCTGATGTTGTTGTAATGGGAATGACAATTAGCATTTGGATTATAAGTATGAGTACTTGAAGGACACTGAGTTTTGGGTATTCGTAGTCAGAATAATAGTATACGACCAAAACAACCAGACTGCTTACAACAGCAGTCCAATTCAAAATGATAAAGTTGATCAGTATCCAGACTGCGTATTTTTTCGTATTCTTCTGCAAACAAAAAGATTTTGTTTTACGATTCCAATGGTACGGGGGACAATACCAAAAAAGTTTCGACTGGAGAAACTCATGAAGATTAAGTGCTAAATAGGTCAAATTTGTAGCCATGGTTGCACTTTTTGGGGGAGAAAACTATTGCTCAAAACAGCAAAAACTCTTTTCGATGCTTTATTGATGTCAAAAAGGTAACCTTTCTGTTAAAGTCTGGATTTTAAAATGCTTCTTTTTTATACTTGTATGCTTCTGAGTTTTCTGCAGAATACATTAAAATAAAAATATTACGGATAAATGTATTTTTTTTAAATATTCATGTTTCGACTTATATGTTTGTTGAAGTAAATTAATTATGAGGAAAGTTTTTAAATGTTTAGTGTAACAGACATAAGCAAAGTCTTGATCATTTATGATTTATACGAAGTACCTGAACCCATGTAAAACATTTTGAGTGCAAGTAGCATGAAAACTGCAAAAATGGACTAAATATTTATAGGTGCTAGGGTCAAATGCATGAGTTTTTACAGGGTGTTGCTATGGTTACCTGTCTAGTTTTTATGGGTTTAGCTTAGCTATAAATAGTTTTGTTCTTCAGAATCTTCCAAATGTCGCACGGGTTTGAACTTAATATTCAATTTTGTCATGTCTAAAAAATGCAAGGCATAAATTTACAACTCACAATTTACAAGCTTATTGATCATTGCTACATAAAAAGACTATATTCCTTAGCATGACATTATAGTATTCCGGCATTATTTTAAAAAGGGATAAGGTTATGGCAAAGCAGATAAGATTTGTATATTTGCTACGCTGGAGTAGAGTCATGATTTCAATTTTATTTAAACTCTGATTGACTGATTAAAGGTGTGCTCCGAACAAATCTGGTTTTAATTTGATTTATTTGGTAATTCTTTATTAGAAATAGAATCTCACAAATTCCTATTTCGAGCTTCTTCTTACTTTTCAATAGCTTTCAAACTGCAACATAATAAAATATTCATTTTTTGGCCATAATATTTAAACAATGAAATGACTTTAAATGCTGGAAATAAAAATATACAAAAAGAATGAATCCACTTAAACCTTACTGCATTTTTATGGGACGTATTTAATTTCATAAAATATTTCATTCCTATTGATACTAATTTAGGTTTTAACTTCGAACCACATTCCAAAGTATATTGCCATGGGTCATGTCTTCTTTATTATATCTTCCGTAGCTCCCTGTTCAAATTCCTATGCTTTCAAGAAGTCTTGTCTAGGGATATAAATAGCTCTATATTTACCCAATTTTCTGCATTTTAACATTATTATATAGCCAATGGCCTCTACCGCAGATGCCAAATTCCAAGTAGTTATTTGCCTTTTTTTCTGAATAACATCTTTTTTGTCTTTTATTCTTGCGAAAATGTTCAATAAAATTGATCATGAACTGCCCTTATTTTATTGCAGCTGCATATTCATATGTATGGCTCTTCTCAAGCCTTCAGTTCTCTTAAATCCCTGACCTGGCATTACAAATTCAATTTTGTGTAGACTTTGTACTGCCATGCAAACCATATTACACATATAAATACATGAGTCAAGTTGTCTTTGAAAATAAAAAGTAATTGCGAATCTTTTTTATTCTGGAAAATGCCGCAAGCCAAGCACACGCTTTCGCTTTTTTACACTTTTCGTGTGAATTTCTTTAAGCCTTTGGCTTTCGTTTTATTGCCATTTTTCCGCAAACAGAAGGATCACTTCATTTCTCTTTCGAATTCACTTGACTTTTGTGGCTGTCATAAAAAATTCCAACTAACTAGCATGCATTTTTTGAGAAGTAGCGGTTTTGGTAGTATGATGTTGTGTGTCATTGTCGAGGATGTTGACTGAACAATGAACAAGTGAGAATTTTTTGTTCCAAAACTGTTGTAACTAGCCATTGATCTTATTGTGTAGGCGGTGGTGGTGGTAACAATTATGTGATGAAATTGTTTGATGATGCCGAATGACAATGGCACTGTAATAGTTCAGTAGAAAAAAATAGGAAAAACCATGCATGAAAGTCAATTTATGCTTTAATTCAGAGTAATAAGAAAGGAAGGTTATAGTTGCTTTTTGTTGACAAAATGTTGCTACAAACGTTAGTGTAGAAACATATTTGAAACTAAAACAACATCTTTGTATGAAAGACATAAGAAATGAATATACTTTACTAATAGGCAAAGTTAAGCAATGTACTTAGTTTAGAATTGGAGAAAATGCCATGTCTAAGGAAAAAGTTCAAAAGTCTGAAATTGGAAAGAGCAAACTAAAAACTGGCTTGTCTGCTTCTGGTTAAGGAAATAGAAAGGCAGACAAAATGAGTGGGTATAATTTTCATTCATTCAGAAGTAAAAACGTCTCTTTAAAAAAAATCGGTACAATGCAGCATTCTACACAGAGTTCGTATCGCCTAGGCTAAACTCAATAATCATCATCATCATGTTCAGCCACCCAAATAGCGACGCATTGCTGCTGCAAATTCCAACGGTCAATATTCTGGGGAGGTATGGATTTACTTACTCAGAATATTGACCGTTGACTCAAATTTCCAGCAGCAATGCGTCGCTATTTGGGTGGCTGAACATGATGATGATGATGATTATTATTGAGTTTAGCCTAGGCGATACGAACTCTGATTCTACAATGGATTTTTTGCATTTCAAGTCTATTTGAAGCCTTGTTTCTTTAATGAACCAGAAATTCATTGTGTTGCAAGTGTCAACCAAATCACCATATTGCAGTCATACCCCATAAACACTTCCAGAAAATATGTGCTTGCAATTTGCATAATTTCATGGTATTTTATTGTGGAAATTTTAAAAGGGACATGGCATAATATATTTATCAATTTCTTTGAAAACCTCTATGAACTATTCCTGCGAAGCATAAAGGTTCAAAGAAAGCAAAAAACGACACAAGTGACACAAAGCTTTGTACTTTAAAAAAGGAAATTTAGAAAGAAAGTCAAAGAAAACAGCGTTTTTAAGTAGTATTGTTTTGAAAACTATTGAGCTATTAGTATGTATAGCTATTCTTATTTATTTACTTCATCAAAAACTTCACAAGAAACTTGATATATGGAATGTTTGTTTTTGATGGCAATGTGCGTCATCAATTTTAGTTGACGTAATTGGTTAGCTTGATAAATTGATGTATGGCAGGCCCATGGTAGTAAATGAAGAGAACAAAAGATAAAGAAGAAGAATGGCAAAGTAAAAAACAAAGAACAAATCAAATTTATGTTTTTCATATTTCCATCTCCTAATAAACTGATGAAAGCCAGGTGCTCTTAAATTAAAGAAATAATGAATGAATTTCCTCAAATTAGTGAATGATTACTGAAATATCAATAAAAGTAAAAGCAGAATAAAACGTTGTAGTTCACTGCAATTTTTCCATTTAAATGGACAAACTTTATAAAAATTCACAATTAACGATTTTGTAGAATAGCTAATTTAAGTTCAAATTGGATTTTAAAAAAGTCATGAGATGCTTGGCAAAAATCTTTTTGCGCTTTATTGTGACGCTATCTCAAAGAAATTTTATACTTGGAATATTTATTAATAGTAGTAGATTAAGACTTTTGCAGCCACATGATAGGGACTTCTCGAACTAAATGTAAATTTAATTGGAAGACGTAGTAATGGTAGACGTAAAATGGTTTTAAACTCATCAGAAATTGGTTGTATTGCATAATCTTAAAGAATTTACATATTTGATATTCATACATTCCTTTTTCGCGTGAGTGTGTAGACTGATGATGGAGGTACCATCATTACCCATTGACCCAAAACAAGGTGTCACATTTTCTCACACATCATTTCCACTACCATACGCAAATTTACGCACTAACCTGGTATTCTGAACGGCACATGATGATGACGTGACGTGACTAGCGTAGCTAATTTTACGCAATAAATGTCACCCTACTTACATTGAATTCGTAGACTAAATCAACCCGACATGAAACTCATTATCAAGGATACTTTCTCCTTTCATGAACCTAATTAGCATGCAAAACATAAAAGAAAGAGTTTGCTTGGAAACTATAATTGCCTGAAAACAATGTAAACATTGGTTTGTAATCAGCAGGTGCCAAAATAGCCTTTCTGCTGTATTAACTTAAGCATTAAAAAGTAAAAGTTTACATGCGGGTCACATACGCACGCATACACTAATTTCATTTGTCATGCATGATGACACCTTGTAGAAAAAACCACATTTCGGGCAAACATATTTTAATTATGAGAGAATGCATTAGTCATCATTATTACATTATCCTCCTGCTATTCTACGTTTTAGAACTCATCATCAAACTCACAGTTTAACCCTTTTCCCAGCAATAAACAAGTCTATAGAAAAGTTTACTGCTGGAACATACTACATACACGCGCGCGTGTCAATCGATGAAGGTGACACGTGGAGTGTAAAGATTTGTTTTGCTTGAAGTAATTTTCTGACCATTTATTTTGGAAAAAGTTACTTCATCATGCAACCAATTATTTCATTATTGAACGAAAATGATTAGCTGGTTTTAATGACGCTGGTTACATAAAATTTATGAAATAATTGAGGAAAAAGTAAACTTTGAAAATTACATGTTTTGTTTCATTTTATTTCACAGATCTCGCTGTTGGACTGATAAATGTGGTTACCGATATTATCTGGAAGGTTACCGTGTCCTGGTACCTGGGAAACATTGCTTGCAAAATTATCAAATACTTTCAGGTGAGCTTTTATACAAAAGTCAATTAGTTGGTGCTAAATAATATGACTTGGCATGATAAAAAAATTGATTTATTTTATAAAACGAAAACAAACTAAAAATAATGAAATCACGCGTTAACTAACCATTTAAATACCTGCATTAAATAGATAACTTATATAAAATAAATGCTTTGTATTCTAAACACAAAATGTCAACTACCATTGACCTGGTGTAACGTGACGTTTCGTAACTCTTTTAATTTATTATTTAAACTGTCAAAATATACAAATAAATATTTTCATAAAAGATAAAAAGTTTAATAATTAGTGCACAAATAAAATCACGTTGTTGACACGTATGCCTGGTTCATTGCCCTACTAAATGGTAAAAACATACAACACACCTTTAAATTAGCTTTTGGGCCTTTCATGCTAATTTCACCGAAAAACTTCTCTCTTTTTTACAACTTTGGTTCCGTCTCAACTTGCCCCATTTCCGTGTTTAGCTTTTCCTGATCTTCTTTGTCGTTGGCAGGGGAATTTGTGTTATCGCCATCATTTAGATTAGCAGTATCTCCAGCAGTTTCTTTAGTCTGCCACCATCCAGTAGACGAGGAACAAACATAGCTACACGAGTTCAAACAGCACTTTTGCCAACTAAAGCAAGCTAGATCGGATGCACAGTAGTATCGCACCGGAAGATTGTCACAGTTCTTGTTAATGGGTGGGCATCTTCCAATGTGAACATCAAATCCTGGGGTTGCCATTGGAGATGCGTCTGGAGGAAGTGTTTGGTTGGTTACTGCCAAAGTTAAAAAATTGTTTACCATAAAAGTTTAGAAAAAACAAGCCTTGCCAGATTTTAAAGAAAAATATTCCTTACCAGCAGGTATGAACAAGGGAGTAGCCGATATATCAGTAATCCAAAATACTAATACGAGAATACACGGGAGGAAAACTAATTGATGCATTTTTAAAAAATGGGAAAAAGTAATGAGATGAGAGTTTTATATTTTAAAAGGACTAGCTTTACTTCCGAAATGTTTTGAAATAGATGCTCGTTACTCAGTTTTTATTTTGTGAATGATGGGTAATGAGTAGTATTGTTCAGCTTGTTTGGGAAAGTAACTGTCCCTTTCGTTTATATTACAAGGCCCATTTAGTAGTAATGATGTTGGCATTCCCATTAAGTTCACAATGTAGGTCTTCTTCTTGTTCTAATTTCTTAATGAGTTTTATGAGAATGAAATGGAAAGCGAGGAACTGTTTGTGTAGATATTGAGAAAATTAATGAAAGGGTTAGTTTTAGGTCCTACGAGCAAACTAAGCTAACATGTAAACAAAAATGAAATCAAGGCAACAAGGGATTAGTAAAAGTGAGTCTCTGGAAAGTCCTAGAAATCGTAGGACAAATTAGGGTAATCCTACTTGGATCACAATTACATGCATTGCACAACTCAAATACTTTACTTGGTAAATTGAATCCCTGAACGTCAGAGTTCATGTCGCATTGACTGTGAAAATTATCAATTTTTCAAAGTTTAAAAGTAATTCAACTATGTGAATCGAAGAAAACATAATTTTCAGCATTCATAGCAAACTATTGCTAATCTAATGGACTCAAATGCAATGTAATCATGATACAATATATGTGGTTGATCTAGAAATAAATTGTTTAAATTTTAAAGCCTCCCATGGTCCTTTTTATCTAGACATCATCATCATCACTATCATTATATTTTTCGATTTGCTCTGATTCTAAAATAGCATAAAAATCTTTTTTTTACAAATTAAGCGTGAGTACAGCTTTTGAATGAATAATTACCTTTTCATTAATTGGTGGTTTATCGAGGACCGAAGGTCCGATGATAAACCTAAATTGGATTAAGAATCGAAGAACATTCATAGAG
>JAQFXM010001151.1:0-35648 GCA_034693345.1 Entomobrya multifasciata | reverse complement strand
ATGTTTTGGTTGCCTTATGATTTTTGAAGTACTCAACAGTAATATTTCGAGTTTACCCCACGAGGGGAAGAGGTTAACCCACATTCTATGTCAGGTTCAGTACAATTCCCATTCCAATTGATATGTCAGTTGCAGTCACGCCCACCAACATGGGCTAAGAAAACTTTTTACTCTCGCCTCTTTCTACTTAAATGAATACTTTGAAATCTGCACAGCACGTGGGATTGTGATGACGCCTTTCTTTCTTGCAGCCAGATGAAATGACTTGTACAAAAAATAGAATTTGTGAGTTTCTAGAATTGTATCTGCTTTGTATCAAGTTTCTAATTAAAGTCAAATTACTTTGTACTGATGATTATATAACTGAGAAATTTAATCGAATCATTTTACAATACGATGTTTCAATGGAACATGACATTACTCAGATTTTTTTTGGAAATATACTGGAATGAAATCTCTGTTTATGTCATTTGTCTCTTTTTCTCCGGAGGAAATTATTTCTACGACTTCGTTCGTTTCCCCAGAATAGGTTTTACTTGACGCATGCATGCACAAACAGTAACATCAACAATTGATGAAATGTTTTATAGCTTTCCCATCTCGCCTGTGAGACTTGTGCGTGTGGGTATGAAGTTATGAAGGCCAAGGCAAAGATACTTTTGATGATTCGATGGAGGTAAAATTGGTAAAATCGTAGCGAGCGAAATAAATATTTACGAAAGGCAATCTTTTAGTCTTATTAGTATGTATTGAAAAGAAAGGTAAGGTAAGAAAATAAAATGCGAATATAGCTACATAAAATTTATTACGGTTTGTACGATACGGTTTTACTGTCGTGATACTATTTTATTGTAGAAGGTGATACTTCGAATTACTACATTTTTTATTACACAGTCAATTGATTTTTTATTGTAATACATGTTCCGTTCACCTAAGTTTAATAATAATTTTGTGCCATGCACAAACAACAGTTCATCTGTGTGCGTTGCACAAGAACTCACTAACACTTAATACATAATTTAATGTATGTATATACTTACACCTTAATGGGCCAAAATGGCCAATCGTGATTGTAGCCAATACCTATCTTCTTTCCGTACTTCCGGAACAATGTTCGAAATTCTTCGTAGTCGAATTCCTCACCATCCTCAAGGCCCATTACTGCATCATAGAATTTGACGAACTCCTTCGGCTGACCGGCAAATAGTTCCTCTCCTTTGATGCCCTTCTTTAACTCTAAAATCTACTTGGTATCCTTCTCAGTTCGCCAGGATACATTCTGGTAGTCCAGAAGAAATGCCATAGTATACACTAGCGCCTCCAAGTCATCTCGTGGTGTCTTCGGACGACCTTCGTGGACACGAATAGACATGTAGCGGAGAGTTCCTCCGTATGAGCGTTTCTTCGAGTTGGCAGCCCCGTTGCCTCCGTAGTTGGTAACCAAACCGAAGTCTATCAGGTAGACGGTCCCCTGATCTTTCTTCTGACTGCCTGTTCCTGTCCCCATCATCAAATTTTCTGGCTTGACGTCCCCGTGAACCATCCCTGCTCCATGTAGCACTTTCAATCGGGCGAGTAGTTGATCCAACATCAGAAGCGTGTCTATCATGGACAGTCTGAACTTGCTGTCCCTGAAAAGGGTCATCATGGGACTTTCCAACAGATCCATCACGAGGTAACTGTCTTTCCCGTGGGTGTCCAGTTCCAATACCTTTGGGAATCCGGGAAACGGTTCCAGTTGCTTCAACGCCCAATACTCACTCTCTAGGTTGGGGCAAAGCTTGCTTGCTGGACCGCCACTTGCTGGTCGTCGACGGGTGGCGACCTTCACGGCTACAAAATGGCCGGTCTCCATGTCTCGTGCCTTGAAGATTTTCCCGTAGGCGCGTTCTCCAGTCACCTTCAACACGTGGAAACGCTCCCCCAGGATAGAGCCGGCCTCGACCTTGACTTGGTCATTCTCCTTCACCTCTGGTGATGATGACGAGGATGCCGTTTTACGAAACCTATAAAACACTGCAAACAAAAAGAAAATTAATTAGTTAAATAACCATAAATCATAAAACAAACACCTATAAATCATCAAACAATTAAAATTAATCAAATAAAATATTTAAAAATTATCTTACCTGTCTAATTTCAGTGTGGCTTCTTTTTTCTAGAGGAATTTCCTCAGTTTTTTCTATATAACTAGATAATAATAACTGCAAATGAGGACTTTAATCCACTAATTACTCAAAATTAACCTTTTCGAAAATGTTAACTGTGAAGTGCGATAATTAGAATGCGCTGCGACTTGCGACGGAAAACGAAGAATGAAGTATCTTACGTAGATCAAGCACCGACCATGGACCGAGCGAACAAAAGAACAAAAGCACTTCATACCAAAAACTTAAAACAGATTCAAGAAATATCGGAGTCAAAGTTTGACAAAATGATGCGTGCGTGCATCCTCAATACCAACACCCAATGCAAAAATTATCCTTTGTGCATATCGATTTGCATATTTGTTCACATAATTTTGTGATTACCGCGCATCTTTTCCCGTAGTTTGTCCTGCAATGCATGCACTTATTTTTGTACGCTACTTGCTCATAATTTCCAGTACAGTTCCATCCAAAGACTACTACCCATTTTTTACGTAATTTGACTTGCATTTTGGTAACAACACTACCACACACACCATATCAATTTAAGTGCACTTGACTAAAGCAGAAAAAGTAATATACAATCTTCGTTTTTGAACGAAAAAATGTTGTCTGTGACTATATTTTGACTTTTTGTAGCGCAATAATCATAATACTTTGTAGGACAGCATATTATTCACTCAAGCTTGCAAGCTATTTTGAATAAAATGTCCTCAATCTAAAAAAAACCCAAAGCAAAGCTTTCTCTTTATTTGCTTCTCTCTCTATCTTTTTGTTCTAATTTTTGTCTGTATTGTTTTCACTAGCTTTCATCTCTGCTTTTGTGGGTATTTGTCCCGGAAGTGGTGGTTGTGATGGTGGCAGACAGTATGTATATTTAATGATCTCTTAAATGGGCGAGACTTTGTTTAAATATTTTCTAGTTGACTGTTGACTATGTATATTTACAGGCAGATAACATGTATTGCAATGCATTGCAGATAGCATTTTGCAATGCTGATCTAAATCTGAGTGAAACCATGAAAAGGAGAACAAAGAGACAGTAATGTTGTGACATTCCTTTTTTGTCATCCGACGAACCAAATGGGTTGTTTGTATATCTGTCATGTGTAGATATGTATTTAATGTAAAATTTAATATGAGTGTAGTTTTTGGAATATAGGGGAAAAAACAAGAACAATGTTTGCCTCTGGAAATCGCGGCCACATCATCATTTATATCCTTCATTTTGCTGGATGCATAAAAAGTTGTGTGAATTGTTTGGGATTCAGCATTCAACAACTTTGTTTATCGCATGTTTTTGTTAATTTAGCTTGCTCATTGTCAGTACATAAATATAAAGTATTTAAAAAAAAAGATGTGATGTTTTGTATCTAAAATAATGATTTAATCTAACTGTATCACACTATTTTGCATTTTTTGTGTGCTAGCAAAAGTAAGGCAATGCATACGAGAAAATGCACTGATGAGCAATGCATCAGTGCATTTTTTGAATTGTAAAACTTTTATCATAAACATGTCGTATGAATTATTAAACAAAGCTATTTTTGTAACCGAAAATAATTTTCTCATCGTGCACATTAAATTAAAATGAAATTTAAGTGTTTTATTATCAAACATGTGAAATGTGTCCCTGGACCCCGTTGGCATTATTGTGTCACTGTCCGTCCGCCGTCCACCCACATCACTTGACTTGCTTTACTTTCACATTTTTTTCTCGGCATCTGCATCTCTACTATTCTTCATATATCAAATTCACGCAGCAGCCATACAAACTTGTTCCTGTGTTTTTTTTTCATGAATGAATTCACTTTTTACTTCCGCTTGCTGTCACGCCTCTTCATATATCCATTCTTTTTTCTACTTCCTCTCGGTTTGTTTACGCAATTCAGTCAAGCTTTAAATAATCTTAAGTTTTCTCATCTAAACATCAAGTCAACCAAAAAAACAACAGAACTAATACTATACTCCTCCGCGTGCTTCCTTAAATACATAAAAAAGAACAATAACCATACACCGAAAAAATATACTATTTTTTTACTTTCTAGAAAGAATTATGACGTTTTAGTGCCAACTCAATATACAATATATACACCCACAAGCAAAAAACCTAACTTTAATAAAAAATGAGTCCTTATAACAAAAAAACTAGTTTTTTCTCCGTTTTTCACCAAAACTCGACCACGTAAAAAAGGAAACTTTTTCATAGTTTACTTTGGTTGCTTTAGTCAAGTCACTCACGCGGACAAAGTCTTGAAAGATATGCTTGCTTCAAGAGAACAGCCGCGAAAGATCTTTGTCTTGAAAAAATAGTATCTTGACTATACTATGTACATTGCATGCAACTATATGCACTTAAATACTTTTGTCGACTTGAAAGAAAAAAAAACCAACTTTTTTTCATCTTATTCTCTTTTTTATGACGAGCTTGTATGAATGTATCTATATTGTGCCATGCTTTACAAACTTTTTTTCTTAACTGCAACAAATGACAATGTTTCTCTTGTCAAAGTATGTTAAACCAACCATCCGACACAAACACCACACACCATGTCCAGTTCAATTTAATTCTGTATTGTATAACAGCAGCAGCAGATGACAAAAACCTACATTGTATACGAAATGTACATATAAACTTTTACAGACGTACTTTCTTTTAAATGAAAGTAAAAATAAGTGTATAAGTTTACACATCTGAGTCCTCCCCATTCATTTAACACAGCAGTAAGAGCAGCGTGTATTTTATGGATGTATGTAGTTTTTTTCTGTGTGCATTTTTTATTCACTGCATGAAGTTCCTTGGGTTTTATTCAACAAAACCTTGTTCAAAGCTCATAAAAAGGATCAAAATAATGCATTTTCATTTCACATCTTCGCATTCAGAAAAAAAGTGAAATGTGGAGAATAGTTCATGTTCCTTGTTCCATGCTCCACTACATAAATGCCCAAAGGCTGCCAAAAATATCTCACGATCAGTTGGTTCGCTAAAAAAAGTGTAACAAGAAGATGTATGAGTTAAATGGAGTTTCTCTTATTGCATCGTTCATACACATGACTTGTGTAGCTAAAAGATATTTTTGAGGGATTATGGTAATCTTGTAGTGCATGAAATATTTTTGAGAAAAGCTAATAAAAGGACTGCAGCTGACTAAAGTATTGTTCTGGTTTGGTCCAAATCTGAATTCTAAATAAAAAGTGTCCATGGTCAGCCCTTTTCCCTCATGGACGAATACTTTACTGAGAAGGATGACTTTTCTTTTTGGATTTTATGAGAATTTATTTTTATAAGTCATAACAAATTAAATCATACAAAACACCTTTGCCATTAAATTATTTCACGGTTGTATTACTTCGTATTATTACATATTTTACAAGAATGGAAGTTTATTTCAAAGAATTTTCCAATTTACAGCATCTTACCTAACTTGTTTTCTGGGAAAATAGTTTGTTTGAAAGTGAAAGCTTTCTTTTCATTTTTTCAAGTGAAAATAAACTTCAAATGGTGGTATTTTTGCACCTTCACTGATTTAAAACCTTTTTGAAGGTCACGTATTTTCCTTACACATTACCTTACCTGGCCTTACCTTATATTACCATTTTTAGTATTAAAGAAAAATAAATTGGAAAGGGATATTCCATACGTTGCAGTTTATCAAAAGGCATTTTTTCCACTTGAAAGATTTATACCAGATTTCATTTCACTTTTTGGACAATAACTGGCCACATGCTATGTTAGCTTTCAACAAGACTTCTTGTTTGAGAGAAAAAAATCGGAATTTAGTATTCCAGTCATGAAACTTAGAAAATGATCCCTTAAGCTCCCTCCTTTCACCATCATCACCACTACCACTATTGTTGCAAGTTGCAACCCTGCAAGGGTAATAAATTGACTACACTATATTGTGTCAAGTGTCAACTAGTCAACTAATATGATCTTTTTTATGTAAGTACTAAAGTCGGTTGACATCAAAGCTAAAAAGAAGTTGAAGTTGATGATTCTATCTTGGCAAGCCAGTATGATGGCTGTATTGGTATTTATAGTGCATTGCACTTTATAATTTTACTTTACCACAACCTTTGTCACTAGATTTTCCCGTGAGACTACGGTGGTGGAGTGGTTTGTAGGCTTTCTTTTGTAATTTAAGGATAATGATGATGGCCGCAATAAATGTATTAGAATTATTCTCTGTTCTCAATCCCTAACCAATAGACACTTTAGTTAGTGAAGAAGATGAGCCGGAATACAATGGAAAGAGAAACACAGCAGATGTGCTTTATTTTTTGGAAGATAGATCTTTTGTTGTGTTTTTTTGGAATCATTCTCATTGGAACAATAAGTGTACAAGGTGCCAACGATAATACAAAGCATGATTTTTACTCTATCAGTTTTCCCGGTGATATCTTCTGAGGCTGAACCAATGAAATGGAAATGTTGAGGAAAATAAAAGAAATTGATTGAAAAGGTTGTTGGGTTGGGTGAGATGAGTGAAAGTGCTGACGTGTGGCATCATGACAATCCTCTAAAAAAAGCAATAGTGTGATTTGATGTGATGTGGATGTCTTCAATCATCCATGTAATGTGCGTTGAGGTGGGAAACACGTCAGCTGAATGTAATGAATGAAAAGTATGTATGTAGGTATTCATGAATTCATGGATATTTTTTGGCAACAAGAAAATAAAAATCGTTTGAGAGAACATTATCGGAAGGAAAAAAGGATCGACTTTTTCTACTTGGATTTTCACTGAAAAAATAATGACCACTTTCTGTAGAATCCTAGATAACACTGCGTAAATCTAGAAAAAGATGATGTTGATACGTGACGTGCACGTGGTGTGGTAATAGTTTAGCATGATCACATTTAATGATACATTTACTCAAGAAGAAGAAATGTTTTTGCGAGAAAAAAAACTCCCAAAATTTCCAGGGAAAAGGTGCAAACCGTGAGAACGAAAACATGAGAAAAGGTTGTAGAAGAAAAAACAGAAGTGTCCGCCCAACACATTTATTTTTTCCAATCTTTTTCTGAGGATCTCTTCACTTAGCTTTCTTACCAGATGCAACGCAACCATATCTGATCATCAAATGTCAGCATGGCTGAAGCATGGCCATAGACACTACTTTTCTCCGTAGATACAGGATGCAGGTCATGGAATGAAAATGTATTTTTCTTCCCGTTGGCTATGCTAGTTGCTAAACTTGTTAGTTATGTACATATATCTGCATTTACTTCAGAAATATAGGCATGAAAACTGGATACTATATATTTTTCGTATAAAAACTATAACAAACTATATATTATTTCTAGTAATCTTCAGTAGAGAATACACTAAGATAAATAGAGAATGTATGGGAAATAGACCGCTTTATTCAGTGAAAGCGAATTAAGCGAAGCAGTTTTGGTTTTCAACTTTATAAAAGATGCCTAATAATTCCTTGGAATTTTTTCAACGGTCAGTTTTTATAAGTCATCGGTAGAATTTTTTTAGGTTTAGGTTAGTTCTTGAAGCGCAGTAACAGGGCTACAAATTACGTCCTCATATTGGTACCTTAAACTGTTGACCTCTGATTTATAAGCCCCTAAACAAGAGTGCAAAAAAACTGTTTTTTCTGCCAGTAAATAATCTTTAAATCTTAGGTGCTAAAACCAAGTTAACAAAGAAGGATGAGTAGAATTCTCAGCAATGGTTATATCAAAATGATCGGTAGAATCTGGGCTTCAAAATACTGTATTTGTAACAAAATATGCCACAGACCATTTCTCCATACGTTCGTTAAAACGTGAAACCTCTTCTCTGATCACTATTATGTTGAGCATTTATTCCATTCATAGCCAAATTTCAATTTAATAAGATCTAGCATTCGGACTTACGATTAGTGCTATAATAAAGCCCAAAATTGGAGCTTCAAAAGCAGCAAAGGCAAAGTTAAATTGAACCGCATTGAACGGTAAAAGCAAAAACGTTGGTGTATGGCATTTTAAAACCGCTACATCTTAAGCTACAAAATACCCGAAAATTGTTTAATGTATCGCTTTTTCAAGAAGAGAACGGAGGTCAAAAAGAAAAAGCACATTTTGAATGTTGGGGAAAATGGTTAAATTTTTGGCTTACTAAATGTCGCGTAAACTTATAAAAACAGCATTATTAGACGATAAATTTGCAATCATTTCGTAGAGAATTTTGTGTACTTTCTAAATATACTTCGAACACAAACTTATAAATATTTTAAAATTTAAAAAAATTACATCAAAAAAATTCAAAGGAATTATTAGGCATCCTTTATTTATGTATTTCGTGTTGTGGTACTTAAGTCATAGTACTCTTGTGTGTTTCGAAAAAGAGAGAAAATTTATAGAGCCAACTAGCTTCTTTTCTCACATACTTTTCGAATGCATTTTTTTCTAGGGATGCCGAATGGGAGTCAACGTTTGGCCCTTTACAACATATTTCTGTCTCGTATGCTTGCTGATTCTTTTGCTCCTTTTTATTCCTTTTCTTTCTATTTGACGATATATTTCCTTTTTACATAGTCCAGAGCAGTATAGTCCTTTTTTCTCTTTCCTTTTATTTTTGTGCCGCCAATGAATCAAAAAAAGGAAAAAGCAAACGAAGAGTGAACAGCAGTTATTTTCTGGTCCATTCATGCATGTTTTTCGTGTGTTTTGAGAAAAATGGACGAGGGTGGTTTTTAGGCTGGAAGAATGATTAAATTACTAAAAGTCAGAATTTTACGTAGGATCCATGCCACAGATAGATGACTGTTCAAAGATGAAAGTTCTCCGACCCTGCAAATTCTTTTAGTTTTCTCTTTTGTTCGAATTTTGGAGATATTGCATAAGAAACACAAAGGTAATTTACCTTTGGCTCTGTTACTCGTAAAGATTTTCTGATGATGACGTGATACAAACTACACAGAAGGAAATGGTAGCCATAACCTCATGGGTTTCAAAAGCCATATAACAAGTTGCCTAAAACTAAGCCCGTGTCGGATCCAGACACAATGCATTTCGTGTCTTAAAAAGTAGGTAGGACGGAAAGTCTAAGCGTTACATGTCGGCATTATCCTAAGATAAGAAAGTGAAATATAACTAGCATGATCACAAAGAAAACTGTAAATTTGCTATTTCTATTTCACTTTTTGTGCAAAAAAAGCATACATTTTATTACCATTCCGTTAACATACTCTGCATATTCATATCAAATCAACATACAAGATTTTTAGTGCTTTAAATAAAACCTTTTTTGCTAAAGGAAAAAATGGAGAAGCGACATATGTTAAATGTCAACCATAACCGAGAAAAATATACAATATAAATATATTGTAATCCTGCACACGCGGGGCAAGGACAACCTAAAGGGGAAATTGTGGTCTAAAACGATCGTTTTAACTGTCACGGTGGTTCCTGTGTTACCTGTGAGTTTTGAAAAGTAGGATTTTTTCTGAGTAACATGACTCATATGACACATTTGACACCATTATCCTTTTAAGTCTTCCGCTTTCTCTTGTGGTACAAGGACATTGGGTGAAATGGATATAATATTTAGAATCTTCCGGAGAGTATTTTTAAGCTTTATCTTTTAAGTTCGTTTTTGGGTTGAACTAGCTCAGCTGGCTTTATAAATTCCTTGCATTAATTCACATCTTTTAAAAGGGAAAACGAGCAGTGTTCATATTCATGAGAAAGAAATGGGATGACAGTTCGAGAATGAGGAAGCTCAAAAAAATAAATATTTAATAAGCAGATAGAGTTATGCAAGCGGAAAAAAGGAGTATTTAAGTAAGTTATTCCATCTCTCTTTTTTAAGCTAGCTATTTTTTATGGATGTATGATGACGTATGAAAAATGGGATTACTATCTGGTAGAAATATTTACGTGCAAAGAGAAAATATCTGAGTGGATGGAGTAACATACGATGGTATTTGGAGCATTTAAATCCATCTTAAATTTGTCAAAGCAGTGCTACGCAAACATCGTTTTTGTTTGGTGGTTTACTAAAATCGGGTTTTTTGTTCAAACATTTTAAATACTGCTTATGACGTGATACATGACATGTTATTATTTTACCTCCCGTTGTCTTGACCAGTCCAATTATTTTCTATTCTACCTTGCATGTCATCTAACCACAATTGGTTTGGAACCATCTCAAATTACGACGTTTGGACATTTTGATAATGAAAAGTCTTCGAGTAAAATTGAATGTGAAAAAAGTTTAAAACAAGGCTTGTGTAACTAGAGACTCTATGTTGTCGTTCGAGTTGATAACGTGTCAATGAAAAATTTGATGGATTAACGTCTGGCATTTTTAATTAAAGAAATACATACATGTAGTCACTCATGCATATAACAATCACTAAAATCTCCATTAGCGCTCATTTGCATTATCAAACAACTTAGTGTAGATCATTTTCACTTTCGCTTTGCTCACTCTCATAGTAAAAATTATTTACTTAAAGATAAATGGTCCGAGTAAACTTTGAAGATTGTTCAAGTATTGGCTATACCTACGTCATATTAGCCGTGAGAACTTTAGAAGAGGTAAACTTCCATAAGCAGGTAAAATATTTTTATTAACAACATTATTTCCTCCGCCTTTTATACAAGCACCAATGCCAAACGTCAATCATCCCAAAACCCTCATACTCATTTCCTCTGAATGGATTTCCATCTGGATTTTATTAAAAATTTCAACCAAAGAAAGCAATGATAATCATTCTAAAAATAGACGGCTTAGAGGATTGGAGGCAGCCCTGCAAACAAATCTAAAAAGTGTCCTTGGAAAATGCCTCCAACAAAGAAATTTTGATGTGATGACAAATAAAAAGCAAAGTATGCTAAAGGAAATCTTCGGGGATTGATTATAATTTTCTATTCCATTCGCCTTCTACTTTACACACAAACAGCAAAGCAAAAAAGTAAATGAATCAGATGAACACAAAAGAAAAAGGATTTCCTGTCCTTTGCTATTTCACTTCTCCACACACCACCTATCGTAATTTACATTAGAATAACTCAACCCATAGCTTCAGACAGCATCCCTCATAAGTTCTGTGCAATTAAAATAAATACCGTTACAGTCAAAGAAAGGAGCCCGAGATCTCGACGCGACTCCAAGATCGCCTGAAGGAGTTCCAGTTCTCGACTCACTGCTTCCTCTCCCTTCATTTCCTTTTTATGAATGTTTTTGCATAAATTCTGGAATAAGTAGGTAAGATGGTACTTTTCAACTCTGAGGTAAAATGAAAAGGTGAGATTTAATGGTTTCGACGATATGCTCCTCTCACTTTCACTGGTAGCATACTGGCGTGGCAAGTGAAGCGTAAAAGAAAAAGGAATATGAAAGTACCCGAAACCAAAGTGAGTGGTGTGCTTTTTAAGTACCATAATAGATCAGCCTCTACCCTACCACCAGCACACCACCTGACCAGACCACCAGCAGCAGTGAAGTGATACCCCAAAACACTTCGTGATATCTACCATTTTATTTTATTCATCTTCCAAAATGATATTAGAACAAGAAGAGTTAAAAAACGTATGTTTATTCGTTTCTGTGAGTGTGTGAGTCTCTACTTTCGACTCGACGACTCCCCACATCTAACTTAACCTTCGCCCCAAAAATCCACCACGAGAAACAAGCGTTTTTCCCATGGCGTTATTTAACATATTTTAAAACATACATAGCCACTTATTTATGGAGTTTAGCTACACAGCAGTTCTCATAGTGGTAGATTGGATTGGATGAAATGATGCTATAAGAGTAAAAAGTTGGAATAACAATAATTGCAAAACTATAGTCATTAGTCTATGTCAGCAGGGGGAATAAGAGAGGCTGGTGGGTTGAATATATGAAAATGAAATGTAAAGTGAGAAATAGGCAGGATGGTTCACATTTCACACAGGTAGGTGCATGGTGCATGTATTCAACTTGCTCTTCTTCTCCATTTCCTCTTAGTAGAGATAATGGAAAATCACTTGAAGCGTCAATCTCGCAGCTGTGATGTAAAAATAAATTGTACTGGCAGTATACCTATTTTATGATGATGAACAATGAAGCGGACACAGGTACGTGTATTTTTTATATACCATAAATAGAGTTCCCTTTTCCCTATGTTCACTTCATTCACACCATCACATTGCATCACCCTCATCTTCATAATCATTTTCCACATCTTCTTTAAGCTCTTTACCCAGGAGACTTCAACAAAGCAGTTCTTATTGCATTTCCACCGTATGTATGTATGTAAATCGTGCATTAGAGGAGGAAAAGTTCTTTTTCTTTTTTGGTTGATAAAATATTGCATGGAACAGATAAGCTTGTATTTTACCAGGCCAGAGAACGAATGCTTTCTAAATTTTATACCTTGATGTAAAACTTGACGTGCCAGAGGAAAGAGGATTATATTTCGCGTCAGCATTATCGTTTTCGTATCAAATATGATGAGCAAAACATTTTACCATGTACCATGCGATGCTCATATTCATTCGGTGAAGAATGTACATATAATGTGTTCATTATGTTGTGCAGTTGTGCATAAAAGACGCTCAATTTGATGTAGATTTTTTTAAACTCTTTGGACTGTACATGCATAAAACACTGATGTGGTTGTGAGCTGCGCGCTGTTATGAGTTATGTTCAAAATCTTAAATCTTCATAAATCATCGTTTTAAATATTAAGAGAAATAGTTCTACCTTCTAGCCTACCTGTTTCCTTCGCTTCGGTTTTGGAATAAGGCCATCATTGTTTCCTTGTTTGTTTTGTGTAATTTAATTTGTATTTTAAGCCTTAGCTTTGCAGGATTACTTAACTAGTGCTTTTCCATTTGAAATTTATTTTATTGGCTTGATTTTGACAAAAGTGTCAATAAAATGATAATAGATTACTGGTGATGACATTTATCTAGGGACCCGTAGGAGGACTTTGTCAATCTGATATGTTTTACATGCATATTCTTCGTAAGGAAGGTGTGGTTCAAGCCTCTTCCACGGATAAAAACAGGAAATAGAAAACACGAGGATAAAGAATAAATAAGCTCTCTCTATATTCATGAATCCAATTGTAATTATCAGTAGTACTTTGTACATACTTGTAGGTTGTGTATGCATATCTACACCAGGTAGTATTTATAAGGGGGTTTCGAGCCAAAATAAGCCCATGTTGTTCTAGATCGGGAAGTATTTATCTTCAAAGAAGCATAGTTTTCTCCATTGTTCCCACTCATAATGCTAAGTAGAGTGGAGGAGATTTCTAATCCTAGATCAGGTAATCAAGCAATGTGATGGACTCATTGTAACAAAAACTGCGCCGTAAAAATGATATAATTTGCTTCAAAATATCACTGCTTGGTGAAAGTAAATAGGGGCAGATAGTGTTGTTTGTTTGTGTTTGTTCTGTACTTGTATTGGTTGTATTGTTCTGGTATTGTACATTTTATTGTGTTCGATTTTGTTATAATGCTTGACAAAGCAGAAAATCTGTCCGCGCAACAATCCTGCAGAAAAATTTAAACTGTTCTTTCGTTCCTGCGGAGAAAGTTTTGATGATTTTCCCACGTGAGAAGATTTTATGTAAACCTTACATCTTATTTTATCAATGGCCTACAATTAATTAATTATTGAGTAAACTTAGAACTTTAAAAATTATTCGTAGAAAATTTTCAAGTTTCTGTTTTAGGAACTGCACTCATTCTTCATGCTCAATGATCTCACGAAGTATGTGCTTGTCCTTAAATATTATTCAGAACTATTCAATCACTAAACGTATTTCAAGGTCTAAATTAAAGTAGTTCGATTTCTAAGTATTCTGCTGCAAATTTAGTTACGCAACAATAACATTTCAACATGCATGTATAAAAGTAATTAGAACTTATAATTCTGGCTTCTCAAAAAACCATTCGGCCGATTTACATAAGTTAAAAACGTGAGCGAGCATACCTATCTGAAAACAACAAGTAATTTATGTTAGAGCTCAATCTTTCCTACAATTTGTTATTGAGGACTGGTTTCGTTTTGTTTTTCAAATATAATATTGGCATTTACATTAATTCTGCCTTTTTTTTAAACACATGGCACTTACATATGTTTACCTGACATAATGAATCAACTTGTTTTATAAATAGATTATTATGTTCTTTTACAAAAATAAAAACAAAGTGGATCAGTTTTTCTTTCCAAAATATGCGTGTGATGTTTATATAATGATGTTGTTTTGTCTAAAAAATCTAATTCTGCAACATCAATGGTATTTTTGAAACCCTGAAACTACGTCTCTTTAGTCTTGGCAAGCTGCAAAATATTACACGGACAATCAACAGTGTATCCACAAGCCGTAGTAATTTTTTATCCATTATAACAGGCAGTCATTGTTCTTGTTTTGACTGTGTGCCTAGACCAAGTCTAAATTAATCCTCGTTGGGAAAGTCAACCCTCTCCCAATCCCATCATCATCATTATCATTCCCTCAACATTGATGTAGGCTTTGAAAAACAAAAGTGATTAACAAAAATGTTGATGTAGTAAAAAAAGTAATCCTCTCTCCGTTTCAGTCTTTTCAATATTTCCGCGTAACCAAAATGAATGACTAATCCCAATGGATTGTATGGTCAACACCCATCATGTTATGTAAAGAAATTCTCTCGTCATGCTATAATGCATCACTACTTATCATCGTCACTCGTGTCGGTGTCGTAACGTGTGTATCCCTTTTCCTCGTTCAAATCATTTTACAAAATAGAAAGTGAAACACATTTTAACAAACTTGTTTTTACAAGTATAATGGATGTAGAACACACAATCCGCCTATTAGCATTATCCTTTCTGCTCGCAGAAGTATTTGTCCCGTGTCGTGTCTCATGTACTTTAAGCTTTTTTGATTCTGAGCACTTTCAACTTTTGGCAAACTGTTTTTACTTTGAAAAATAATCAAAACAAATGTACCTACGCGAATAACATGAATGCTTTCTTTTGTTAAACTAGCCGTTGTTCTATTGTTCCTAGAATCAGTTCAATGGACAATTTGACACGGATATGACGATGGTGGTGTCAGTGGTGGGCTGATGTTCATTTGACAAAGCATGTTTTTCTACACTTATCCTTTTCCCAAAAAATCTCGGCATCAACATCGCAGTTTTCATTTCATTTACCATGTCACAATTTTACATCATCGTAAGAGTAAAGTGTGCATACTACCAGTACACTATGAAAATATACACAGTGGACCTCTATTATTCCCACTCTCCGTTTCTCCAATTTTCTAAAATGTTTTTTTTTCTAGTCGCGCTATTCTGCCTACACAAAACACAATATACTGTGCAGCGCACTACCCAATTTACATATTATTGCAAAATTGTCTCGTCCCAAAATAGCAGTAGCTGCTGTCTTGCATCGCATAATTCGCTTGCATTTTATAAGTGTGTTGTGTACTCACGCCATGCCATTCTACTTTGTTAACTGTTGATTCTCAAATGGCCTGTCAGAGTGTCATCTTGTCTTGATATTCATATACTCCTCTTGTCTTACATATACTCACAGTCAGTATCTCTAGTGTACCATACCATATCATTTTCATCTCCATTATCATAACGCTAAATAATAATCCTACTTTTTATCTATTTTTTTGTGTACTGCACTTTTAAGCTTTTTTGCTTGGTTGTTGCTGGGATTTTTCTTGCCTTGTTTGTTAGAAAGGAATTGGGACAGGACCTACGACAAGCAAGGACTCACTGAGGCTCCCAAAAGCGACAAAAAATAAAAAGATTTTTATAGGGCACTTGTTTTAGTAGCGCCAGCTGCTGCCTTTCTGCCTCTCTGTTTTTTATATTTGTTTGCACAATGCGATGGTCCAGTTGATAGGCTAGAGCAGGAAAAAGTATAGTAGCATATTATTATTATGCATTCATCCGTGCATTTTTCACATTTCTGGCTATTCAAAGTGGTGGTGGTGGTGATGGCAGAGAAAGGATGTGGTAAAACCCCAAGGAATCCTTCATTTTATCTCTGGGAAAAGTGAAGTGAAGACAGAGGAGACAAGATGAGAAAACGAATGGTATGGGAGGCAAAGTACAATGACAATATGTGTTCAGTCTATACATACATGCATATGGTTGTGAAATGGTTGAAGTTGAAGGAAGAAGAAGTGCTCCACTTTTTCTCCTTTGTCTTCGTCACACTAACCCGTCAAGACAAAGACATACGGTTTTTTGCTGTTTTCGAACAAGGAATCCGATGGTGGTAAGGGTAACACCGTCACAGACAACAAAAGAAAGTAGTGAGATAAAGCGAATCAACGTAATATATACATGTATGTATTTCTTGTGTATTATGCATATACATGAGTTTTCTTAACTTACCACACACAACGAAAACTGAGTTTGTGCATTTGTGTGAAGATAATGCAAGAAAACTATGTTCTCGTTAGGATATTATGGTTGTTCATCGTTTGCAGAAAAGATATTGCCATTTCTGTAGAAAATATCGCAATTCCTAATCTACTCCGGCGTCGGCTTTGAGACAACAGGAAGTACCCAAGCACTGAAGCTTTAGAGTTCACTGAATTCAATTTTCTCACTGGATAATGATGAAAGATGAAAATAGACAAGGTACTAAGGAAAGGTACTCTGCTACCTCACCACCTCAACTACCTTGTTCCTTCCCTTTCTTATTGGTATTATGATGAGCTGCTGTGCTGAATGATGTAGAAGAATGGAGAAAATGGAGAATTTTGAATTTCAAGGAGCAGTGAAATATCTTTGATCATCTGCATGAAAAGCATTATACCATCTGCATAAAACGTATTTACTGAAAGGGAAGAAAAACATGATATAATATTTTGAGGTGTGTGTCTCTATAGATTAGCTAATATACATGCGTTCACTTTCACTCTCTCTCTTTCAAGAAGCTCAATTTGGTGGCAGAGGTGAAATGTGCAAATATTGATGGTGGTGGTGCGGTACCAGGAATAAAGGAGCAATTGAAAATTGAATGGTTTGGTTATGATGACAAAATGGTGTGGCAGTGAGTGGAAATGGTTTGGGTGACTGCTTAAAAGGGGGAAAGGGTATGATAGAAATGATGATCAAGTTCACGGTACACTGCTCACTGTGCTCACACATCTTCCCGCATGCATATATCTAACTAAATTGTGTTTACATTTCACTAGAAAGCTTAAACGAGAAGAAGTATGGTAATGTTAGTATTGAAGGGTAGTGCTCCTAACGTATGAGGTATTTCGTTTGAACTTTGGTCCTGTGAAAGTTCATCTGTGAAAGTTTGAATGCTGCATGACGTAATATATGAACAGGCCCGTATGACTGGCATGTTTTAATTCCCAAAGATGATTACTATGAGAAAAGGGAATGCAAAGGAGATTAATTAATTATCACATATGCGGAGAAAGTAAAGTGGCGGAGGGAATGCAAGTGTTTTTGCAAGCTAGCTGCACAAAGTGAAGAGAAGCTGTGTGGAAAGAAAGCTGTGCGGTTGGTCTGATTTGATAAGATTTAACATAACTTAAGGGAAAATGAATTATTACGATAAGTGAAAGGAATATTGGACCACAGGAAAACCTAATCTGATGGATGGTGATGCTCGTCAGCCACACTAAAGTCTACAAACCAATTTTGACCCTCAAATTTTCTCTAGTGTGCTGTTACTCTCACAATTTTCATTACGAGATCCCCGGTGCGTTGATTTTATCCTTGGGAAAGAAGAGTTTGGATTAGATATAATATATGTATATTTATACAATTAAACCAACCTAAAAATACATACACAACTACACTGCTGCTGAATGTTATTTTAAACCTCTTTTCTTCCCTGGTCGACGCTCCGTTTCATTTTACTCTTTCACAAGTGTACAAAAGCTTATTTTGCTTACGTTTACATATATGTACATACCACGTACAACCACATAAAGAAGCTATTCTTGCTGCCCACATGCATATCCAAAAACAATGATTGTAAGTACAGGCCATTATTGGAACACAAATGTTAATGCTCAAGAGAAAGTAATGGGATTAGGGATTTCAGCATTTTGGGGCTATTTGGGGTCATATCAGAAGACATGACGATACACATGCATGCACGCACACAAAAACCATTTTAATTACATTTACATTATTCGATTCTCTCCCTCATACCAATAATACAATACCTTTTATTCCTCTCACTCCCTTTTCTACTAGAGAACATTCTGATTCCAACCGGCAGTCTAGTTAAATCGTTCATGGACATGTTCATTATCTTGCTTCGCTCATCACATCAAATGAAAATGTAATGGTCCACTACCACATCATCTGCATTAACCTTATATTTATACTGTCGACACAAAATAGTCTTATAGGTTATGTATGTATGTAGCAAAAAATACATGAGGGTCTTGTCCATTCTAAGCCTAATTATTGATTTCATGTACAATCATAACAATCAGCGTCCGTCTAAGCACTACCCAATGCCAATGTAAGCTTTAATAAAAACCTAAGCTTTGTCTATAAAAACAAATTGGCACATGTCTATCTCAAACTTATCAATCGAGATTTCGACCTTGAACACTTTTATTACGAAGGCATTTTGGTAGCAAAGTTGGATAAAATTCAGACATCACCTAAATTTTGTTTTGCGCAGTTCCTAATGAATATTTGGTTAGGCAAATATTTTGCTTAAAAAAGTACAAGATAAAATGAAAATGATAAAACTGATTTATTGAAAAACACAAACTCTCGTTTGTGTGTCATAACTTTCTCTGTTCACACATTGTACTAACAGTTTGTTTTGTAATCGAAGCTTAACAAATACCATATTTCACTCGACAACAGATCAGAAATCACATACCCAAAGCTTGCCTTTTTGTATGAAACTTAAAAATAAAATCAAACTCAGACTAACCGTGACCGATATGTCGTCATTTAAAATATAGGGCTCCCGTATCAACTTTCCCACATGAAAATCTTTTCAGTAAAACTTTTCTTTTTGTTAGGATACACGTGTGTTTACAACCCGTAAATACTACTTTTTATATGACTTTATTCTTGGCCGACCTATTCCGTTGAACGCACAAATGTCAAAAAACTCAAACTGTCTATTCTAATTTTAACCACACATTGAAACAGGATTCGTTCTTAGACAAGTTTGTGGTGGTAGTCCCAATTTTAATATTTTGTAAACAACATCCATATATACATATACAAGAGGAAAAAGTCAACAAAAATGTTATGAGTTATGATCACACAAAATGACTTGTGACATAGTGACATTTCTAGGCTGCTTTTATTTGCATCCAAATGAAAGCCCAAAGATGTACAAATTAATACTTGGTACTTCCAAAATAAACAGATAAAGTGACATTTATTTAAACGACAAGCTACAGCCACGTTATATAAACGGGAAACAAATTCGCAATTTCTCAGTAACATTTAATTTGGACAGGTATTCATCGAATTTCAAAAATACGTAATTTGCTTTTTCGGTCTACCAAAGTATTTCGCAAACAATCACGTAATCAAACCGACTTTAGTAGCCTCATTTTCATTTCCACTCAATTTTCAAGTGTGTATCGTTTTCTTGCCTAGTCACTGCCCTACCTGGCGATTCAACTAGCCAATATTTACGACTCGTGTAAGTAGGTACTAGTCAGCAATATTTTATTTACGACATGAGTGGATAAGAGTTTGTATATAATAAAAAGTTAATAAAAAAAGTTTTATTGACTTTGACTTTTATGATGGGTGAGTTGTTAAGCAGGTATTATGTTATGTTACACAAGGATTAGGTATGGACAACTTGGTCAGTGAGCTAAAAGTACAGAGATATTTTTAGTACTCCATGGTGGATCACATGGATTACTATGTTTTCTTTCTACAATCACTTTGTTTAAAAGCTTATAAGATACTTTACTATGGGCTTACCTGGCCAGGTACAGAAGCTCTTATATTTTTCCTGGATTTTAGTGCCCACTTTTGAGTAAAAATATATTTTTTTATTTCAAATGCTAGACGTACATAGTTTATGTTATGCAAGACACTGATATAGTCCTTCGTGAAATTGTTGAAAAACTGTTTAGATAGTAAACGAGTGACCTTCGGGTTCAGCCCAGCTTATTCACTTTTCTCAAAAGATTGGATTGGACATTTTCCCTTTCTAGAAAGTAGAGTAAAAAGCTTTTTAGATAGCGATTTTGATGGCTTATTATGCCTGAATGAGCTTGTTTGTTTTCAGTTGGCCTCCAGAAAACAAAGAACTTAAACTTAATTTTAAGCGTATGTATCATCTCATCGTATTTTAGCAGCTTTGCGAAAAATTATATTTAAAACGTGATTTACTATCTGTTACACGACAAATTATGGCGTGACATAAGGTACTGCTTTGGAGAATGCAATTACGACGTCTTTCTGCATAATGAATATTTCTACTAGTTATGGTGATGACATCGACATGCGACGTGGGATGACAGTGTATGATTTACAGCATATTATTATGAAGCGACAAAAATAGCAAAAGTTGAAAGTAATGTAATAAGTCAGGTTGAAGCAGTGATAACACTGCTGCCAACTCCTACATAAGACAAAAAGCTTTTTGCGCCGGTGGCTAGTTGAGAGGTTCATTAATGGATTCTTCGATTATTGCTTGTTCACTTTTCACTTCATGGCATTCTTTACCCTCTCTAATGCTTGTTCAACTTAACATAGGTATCAATTTACTTTTCTGGAACTCTCCACTCGAAAAATAAAGTCATCGATTCAGTATTAAATATTAATAAGGACAATTTCATACCCCGAACCTTTAATCATCAAAAAGCTAAGTCATTAAAACATGATATATGGTATTATTGTGATGTATGTATATGTGTTTAAACACTACTCACATTTACATTCTACAAGAAGCACTAACTTTTAAAGCTCAATATTGATTACGCGCAAAAATATGGGGAAATAGCGTAAAAATTGTGATAATAGTGCATTACCGAAATTCTAATAATATAAGATGCCGTTTTGTATGATATGATAAATGATAACTAGTACATTTTCATACAAACATAACTTAATATACTATTTAATTGGCGACAAGCGACCTTTAATGCTTTTTAAGCTTATGCATATGCATGACAGCACAAAAACCACAAGCCACCTTTTTGCTTCCAAACAAATTCAAACCACTTGACTTTTCCCAAAGATTTAGCAGCCGAAAAACCCAACATTTAAAGTTGAGTAAAAGCCTTAACTAAAGGTAATGCCGTAGTGTGGTAGCTAACCCAAACCTTTTTCTTTGTTGTTTTCTTCAATACCATCTTGTAAACCAACGTACTTAAGAAACGCTTTTAATTCTTTATTTACTTTCTTGAGACTTAAGAGTGAACGCAAAAGGAAAAGCCGAGGAATCGAAGTAGTTTCAAATATTTCAAAGGGTCGGTGAATTGATGTGAAACAAGTTGAAACGAACGACATTGATTCTATTCCGTAATACTTCCTGCGACTGACTCGATGACAAGCAAGATTGAGTTGGTATAATGTACTTAAAGAAACCTTTATATAAGTTGAAGTTAAGCTACTTCTTCGCTTGTTGGTTTTCGTCTCCTTCAAGTACAGAAGAGAACTAACAAGCAAAAGCACACATTAGGGTCGCACAGCTACTCATTTTCTCTGACTCGTCTTTCTCGACTCAATTCACACACTTGGTTCTCTCATTCATTCATGTCACGCTGCTAAGTTTTCTTTTCCGCTTCAACCTCTTTGATCACTGCTATTTTACCACAGCACCTACTATAACTACGTATATATTAGTCACTGATTGTCTGTCCCTACTTCACAAAGTCACTAAACCTAAATATATTTTATTATGTAAACGAAAACAACATTTTTATTTACTGGAATATTTTTCATACTATCATCACTATCATTTTATGAACTAGGTGCCGACGCTGCAACAAAAATAAAAGAATGGAAATCATAAAACAGCAAGCTTGAACAAGAAGAAAACATTCTTTCCCATAAAGAGCGACACCATCATCGCATAAAAATGGTATTCCTTCCAAAAGTTGAAGTGAAATAGCATTAGAAACACTGACAATCTTTGTCTTGACATAACATAACTGAACAAAAGTCTATTACGTAACATATGTTTTTATGCAGATGTACAAAATGAGTGTGTATGGTGCGACTGAGTGCTAAACCGAATATCAGCCTCATAAAAAATGTTCATCCTTTCTCTTTAAAGACAAAGTAATATTTTTTCATTTATTTGCATATTTGCAAAGCAGGAAATGGTAGGATAGAACTGTAGAGGGAGAAAATGTCATGGCGGAAAAAGAATAATAAACCCCTTGAGCCCCCACACAATCTTTCCTTTTCTTTTAGCTCCTCTCTAACAAAATAGTCTAAAGAGCACAAACAAAGGCTGCATCATGCATGCTTACATTGTACAAGCGAATAAAGACAGATACGGCGGTGGTGGTTGGTGATGATGCTGATGATGATAACACGCAGTGATGACAAATTTATTGGATGCATTTCACTGCTGCTCTCTATGCCCTCCGCTCGTGCTACTTCTTTATAGCTGCACACAACACACCAAGCTTACAAGCACACTTGCCATCATCACCCACCACAACCGGATAAACATTTTTAGTATTATTGCATTTTTCTTACTTCTTCGAGTTGACTCTTATGTTTGAGCAAAAATGTATAATGTATATTTATTGTTGTATTATCACATCTTATCTCCGTCTACAAGACTGTAGTTGAATGCTTTACATAAGTGTAGTAATAGCCTTTGGTTTAGAGACGCGAGAGAAAATAAAAATCAGAAAGCATAGCGAGTTTAGGTACGAACTTTTTTTACAGAACATTCGTCGAATGCACATTTGAAATGAATACAGCGTCAAGAGAAAACCGCGACCCAGAAAATAAATATTTTTTGTGCCACACCACTACCAAAACCGACTGTTACGTTACATGGAAAAATATTTTATATTTTTTTTGCAAAACTAACAAAATAATAAAACCTGGAGCGTAAAGGAAAATGGTGAAATTCTTGTGGATTTGATCCGGTTTTGGTGGTGGTGATAGTGTTTACCGAGATATTCAGCAGGGTGCAAGAACAGGATAAACATAACGGATTCGGAAGTTATGAGAAAATCCTTCTTTTGAGTTTTGTGTTAGCTTCGACTTCAACTGCTGAGAAGAGGGAAGTTATAACATTAGCTTGTAACTTTTGTTAACTGATTTTGTGTAGCCTAAAAAGGTTATGTATGCTGGAATGAATGCAATAAAGTACACAACGAAATTTTTAAAACGTTGCCAAACCAAGCTAACTTGTTTCCATCAACTTGCATCAAAAAGTCAACAGCAGTAGTTGTGCGTTGTATATGATCTGGATTAACTTTATGAACATAATCATGACGTGACATGAACTATAAACGATCATCGCATCATACATACCGTTATGAAAAGTAAGTTAAGTGGGGATTATATCCACAAAAGTCAAGTCAGAAGCTGGTAGTTTGTTTTGTAATGCTGTTACAAAAATGAAAGTTATTTTATATAAATATACATTTTATGTATTTTTATCGTTGGCTTTACTTCGTTTTTATTATGTTGTGTAGAATTTTTTGAACTGACTTAACTGTTAAATCAGACTGCCAGTTTATTCATAGGTGCCTATGACTTCCTGTCAAGTTTCACATGTATTTTTTTTGCAATTTTCAATATGCCCCATGACTTGTTTATTAGCTCAGAACAGTAACACATGACAAGCACCAGTTGTGCCTTGGTTGCGCTTTAGTCTTGTGCAAAAACTGTAAAAATGTCTAATTCGATTTATGATACTGATTGCATTTTGGCGCTTGATCTGACGTAGTATATTAATAGTAAAAATGTTCATGTTTATTATTAGAGACTACAGCTCTATTTCATTTATTTTTTATTGCATCAATTCAAACATAAACACATTGCAAAGCACTAAAACTGACATCTCATAATGATTAGCAGGCAAGACAGCCATCCATTTTTTTTCAAAAAGTCTTCGTCCAAAGGTCTACACTTGCTTGTCATGGACCTTTTTTGTGTAGGCTGACAAGTTTTAATACTTTTTCAAAGAAAAGTTGTACTTTATTTTCTCACTTTCGATTTAACTTTGTTTCGTGCGGGTGATGGGAGTGAAAAGACAGGACAACACGACGAGGAGATGAGAAGAAAGGAAGACAAGTTTAGTTGCGAAAGTGAGTATATAGCGTCACGCCTTGTGATGATGATAGCGTGTAATGATATTATGGCATATGTCACCCATTCTCGGGGTGATGATCGTCATCATCATCCTATCTTTCTATCCAACAACTATTCACGGTTTACATGCCCCAAGACAGGAAAAAAATTAAAGAGGAAAAACGAAAGTTAATTTGAATTACAGGCTAGAATGCAAAAATGGGATGATGATGGCGTTTTACATCTTAGCAGAGGAATGGGAAAGGCGCTCACACTGATTTGTTGAGAGTTGAGGATGTAAAGTAAATGAGAATGTGAAAATTGTGCCTAGTGCCTAATATATTATTACGGGACGTGATGGGACCAGAGATTCATCCTGTTATTTTAGCAGAGAGAAAACTCTATATGTTTTGTTGTGTTCTCTCTGTGTGTAATGTAATGTATAGTTATCCCATTTTGTGTGTAGAGAGGAGAACACATTACGGCCAAATATATCACACTTGACAAATGTGTTTATTACCCTTTTTTACTTAAACTACTTCTCTCACTTGGTGTTTTTGCTTATGATGGTGCCGCTGATATACATGGTTAACTTTAGATAGAACCTTTTTAAGTCTTATCTTCTCACTAGAATCTCATTAACAAGTTGATATGTACATACATGCATAATACTTGCGTACCAAAAATCTACTAAAAAGCCTACTCTACTTTATATTAAGTAACATACAAAGTTTATATGAAGTTTAATGGGTGGGGTCTGTATTTTCAGCTTTTCCTCCTTGTTCTTCTCTTTTGCATAATAAACAACTTGACAAAAAATAAACAAGTTGTAAAGTCTTGGTAGTATGAACAGACGAACTTTCCCTTTCTGTTGTTTTTTGTGTACGTAATAGTAGCAAATCGGCTTAGGACACACGCGACGCAAAAACATAAAATGACATAAACAAAAAAGTCACTCAATCATTTGGAAGCGTGTGTGTAGCAGTTTGTTTGGTATGCATATGTAATACAAATACAAGACCATTTTTTATCATTCTTGGAATTGGGAGAAAGTTAATTTAGATTTTGATTAAAAATCGACCATGAAAAACAGTCGGAGTCGGAAGAAGAAAGGAGTTGAATGGGATATTGTTCCGTTGTCACTTCAATGGGATGATGATCGTGATCGGCATCGGGCAAAATAAGAAATTCTTGGAAAGATCTGATCAATGTTGGCAAAGTAAAGATAATGCTATATATTCATTTTTAGTATAGGTACACAACACACCGGTTTGCGGGGGATTAATTTCTCTGCCAACTGAGACAGATGATGTGCAGTTGGATTTGGGAACTACAATCAAATCAACAAAGGAACATTGAATTTTGTGATTTGTGCAGGAGCATTTCCCAAGTGCATTTATTTACCTAGTATTGAGGCTTTGAGCTTAACAAAAAACAATTTCGGTAGATTGTACACAAACAAGTATGCCAACACTATGTGCATACTTCTTTTTTCTGGTATTTTCCAGACTAGAATTAATCAGAATATGAAAGGAGGATGATGAAAAGGGAAGAGAGGATGATATGTGATATGATTATGTGATGCATGACTGATGTTGGAAAAGTAAAAATAATGAAAAGTGGTTTTCATTTTGATTTTTTCGGTCAGACATAAAGGCAAGTTACTTTTTTTTCAGTACAGAAGACGTTTTTAAATTAAACTTACGTGGAAACAGGAGTTATGACTACTTAGTAAGCCAAATGAAAAAGGAGAAAGTGTGCGTGAAAGAAGGTTGTTGTTTTTGTGAAGGGGGAAAACCGACAGTAGAGAGAAATTGGATTCGGGTAAAAGATATTTGTTTTCTTGGATATTTAAACATTTACAACGATGAACTATGTCTTTTCTCTACTCTCTATGTGCAATGTTCAGATAAGGTTGGCAATATTCCATCAACTCAATGAAAACTAAAAGAAGAAAAATGATTAAGAATAGTGATCATTGATGGCGAAAGAAAACTTATTGAGAATATAGCTGTGATTTGATTTATACAAAGTGATCTTTAGGTATAGTGGTGGTGGTGGTGAGTTACCGCCTTGTATACTTATCATTATCAGACTGAGTGAGTGGAATTTGGATTTGAATAAAAAATACATATATAATGCAAAAAAGAGTAAGACACAAACACAAGAGTAAAAAAAGTTTTTTTTCTGAGTTGGTTGTTTGGTGAAATAACTTTTTCCCTGCACCTCGGTGACTTGCGACATACCGTAAAGGAACCATGTGTAAAATTCGGAGAATTTACATACGCGAATATATGTATATTCAGCCACTTTGTAAAATATACACTGCACTATAGTAAATTGAAAAGAATTTGAAAAGAAAATGGTTTGTGAATGTGAACTAACGACTCGACACGGTGCACGGTGTACAAGAGTGCAAAAAATAATGGCATAGCGTTCTAGAGCCAAGATTTAATGGATCTTCTATTTTGCTTGCATGCTTTACTAGTCGCTTCTCTGTCTCTGTCCCATATTTTCCGAAGAATCAAAAAATGGGAAGAGGGAAAATAAATGAATTTTTTACTTAAGTGTTTTATCTGCTGTACAGCGTTTAGAATCAAGATGAATAAAACTTGTAGGTATACAAACATTCATTCTTTTTCAAATTTAAAGTGTGTGTGTGCGCGATTTTTTATTTTTTCAAAAGAAACGACATTCAGTAATTACAGCAACATTTACCAAAGCATCTATTATCCTCTTAACCTAAATGAATGAACTGTGATGGGATTTGGTGATGAGAATACTTGCATGTAGACCCATTTGTTTGGGAATTGACAAGTGGCTGTTTTACCAGATATATTTGTTTTTGAAAAACAAGCAGACAAACAAGGGTTTTCGGTTTGTGCGTTTCAAAAAAATACACAAAATTCTAAAGTTTCGGAATAAAATGTCTCATGTGAGTGGTGAATCAGGTATGTCAGATATAGGCCAATAAGCTTTATGCACGAGGATGGAACGTAAACATTGTATTTTTTCTATATATTTTCCCCTCAAATGAAATACGATAGCGTATGAATCTTGAGGATTTTTATGGGTCACTCCGTATCAATACACCTTGTGGAATGAGACGAAACTTAAGTATTTTTGACAATTACTGTGTTCGTGTGTGAGTACATTTTGGATATCTTAATTTTCTTTGTTCCGTTACACTTTAGTTTAATAGTCATTGAAAGAGAATGGTCTTAATTAAAAACAATAAATGATTTTCAGATGTTTTCCTCAAGCTGCAGTCGTGTACAATACAATACAAGACCAATTCATTGAATAAAAGGAGTTCGTAATAAATGTCAGGCAAGACATAAAATAGTACAAAAAATTGTAAGTTGATCGCGAGCAGTCTCAGTCACCAGAAGAGTATCTTTCCATATAAAGCCAGTGTAGTACTCCAAAAGATCTTCATTTATTTCTATGCTTCACCTATTATTACAGTTATCTATCTAGTGGACAGATTGAGTTACTGCCTTGCCTTGTCAGTTGAGTTGGGCATGTAGTTACCAAAACATCTAGTAGTATTACTAGCTTGGTGCGTTGCATAATAAAGTTCATCTTCTGAAGTCATTTTATATAGCAGTGTAGATGAAGATAGTGATATGAAGTGAACTAGATCATTACACAAGTTTAATAGATGAGCAATTAAAAAGGAGACTCCTTTTTCACTTCATCGACAGACGAATGTCTATATTAAGTCAATAATGTAAGCCAATCTATGCTTCGCAAACGACGGACGTGGGGCGAATAATGAACTCTGAACTGCCACACACACACACGTGTATATGTACATTCAAGCAAGTGTGTATCAAATGAGATGAGAACGAAGGTCATTATGACAATGAACAGAAGCACATACATATTACTTAGGTATGTATCAAATGACTTGTCAATTGTTTCAGAACGAACCTAAAATGGTTTTTACGCAGCATGAGAATATTTTTGCGTAATTTCATACGGAAATTTATGTTCAAACTAAAGAAGTTGTACAGAAAATGTTATCAGTGGAGAAGAGATGCGCCTTGAAAAAGTGCGTGAACAAGGAAAACAATGAGCGAAATAGAGGAGGTCATCTCTTTTTAAATTTCATGGAATATTTTGTTATCTTGAAGTTTTAAAGAATTTTACTTTTTCATTCTGCTCCATTAAAATTTTCAGATATACTCAAGTGCTTTTCCTTTTTCAAAATGGCGATAGTTGCTACATTTATGGCCGATTAGGTTTCACGAAAGGAGTTTCGTATTACCCTCCTCCTGTACTACGAGTTAAAAGAAGTTGAAATGCGTAACGAAACGAAGCGCGTTGATATTATCAGGTTTTTGCGAAGTTTTTGGAGTTCGTTAAAAACATGGTAAAGCTCTCTCACATATCATGGTATGTCTCACATGAGTACCTCGGTGTTTGGTGGTATAGTGTGGTGATATGATGTAACTAATCATGCGTTTTTTATGACATGAAGTGTAGGCGAAAGTCAACATTAAGATGTTGATGATTTTCCAGGAAGGAAAAATCTAAGTAATGTAGAAAAAAGATCATGTGATATTTTTTCTATGCCAGGGCCATATTATTATGTACGCATTTTAGCAAACGCACAAGAGACATCTTGAATACTTTTTTGCCTGATTTCCTTTCCCCTTACAAGACAGTTAGTGCAAATATCCTACGCAAAAAGTGCGTGGATGTTTTTTTGTGCCTTGGAAAAAAAATGAAATCTGATACTAGTTAACATACTTATTTTTGAGCTGGCATGTCGTGGGGAATGACATGGAGGAGTACATTTTTTATGAGTGGATGTTTTCTGCAGTCTACGCATTTTTTAAAGTACATACGCATGTTAATATATGTTATAATAACGGTATTGACATGATTGTGTTGTGGAACGAGAAGAGTTGCTAAATGGCCTGCATCATTTTTCATGAAGACGGATGAGGAGCTGAATGACAAACGACAAGATTGAGAGAAGGAGCAATTTTTTTATGCAAAAAAGACTGTTGGTTTAGTTGAGATTGGATACGCATGGTAGTAACGCAGTTTTGCAGCTTTGCAATGAATTGATGATTACTGCTGGCAGCAGGATGATCACAATGATTGACGAAGATGAGTTTTAGGAATGCTTTGACTGATCTGGGCTCTTCTGCAAAATATGTCGATTGCTCAAGAACGCCCAGAATGCAGAGTAGTCATTATTGATGTAATTGACAAGATGAGAGCGAGAGGAAATGACATCTTTTGTATGGGTTTCATAGAAAGATAAATGAGTTAGTGTACTTACCTTTCGATGGAGTCAAAGTAGAATACTGGCAGGTTGTTGTAGAATGTGTGTGTGTGGGAGGGTGATGTAAGATGTAATATGCAGTGTGCGTAAAGGTAAATTGTAGAAAGAAAGTAGTTTGGAAGAATGATTTTAGGCTTCTGAAGACTAATGGAATGGAGTATCAAGCACAGATTTGAATCCTTGAGGAATTTTTAATTTCCGGAATTATTTTCTCAGGAGAAAAAAATCCTATAGAGTTCTTTAATAAAATGTTAAATGTTAATTATTCATTTTGGTATCCAGGAATGAGAAAATCTTTATGTTTACAAACTATGATAGCGTGGCAAAATTACTAGCTTCTCACTTTTAGAGAAACGCCAATCCATTTTACTCAATATTCTTGGTACATGGAACTGTAAGACTATCTGTCCAGCATTAATGAGGTTTTCTAACAAATACAGTTTTAAATGGCGTGAAAACACCAATTTGATCGAATTACGTAAACACAGCAGTTTAAATCTTAAATATTTATAGTTTCTTAAAGCTTAAAAAATGCACATATCAGCAAGCAATAAGTCAACAAAGTCGAAATATTTCACAACTTGAACAAATACGAATTGCACTCACTTTACCCCATTTTAGCAGCAGTGTCCTTCAACATTGCACTTTTTTACACAAAATAGTTATTTATTCTATACAAGTTAGGAAATTGTAGTCCTTTCCCAATATTCTCCATTTATAGTTTTGTGCAAGTATTTTCCCTGGAATTTCGCCTAGCTGCCGTAAGCGTTCGTTATTATTTGCGCAACGGTTATGAGTTCATTAAGTAAATCGTATCAATAATAAAACGAGCAGATTTTTTCTAGAAAATAATCTCACAATCAGCAATTTCAAAATTTTTATCAAAATAAAATATGTAGCAGTGCTATTTTATATTTTCCCAGTTATATACATATTTCAGTTTTTCACAGGTTGATAACTTCACATTTAATATGAATACTAATAATTTGTTATGTAACACGAAAATAATGATGGATCCACTTATCCACTTCAACTATGAAATCTTTTTTAGAAAAGAAATAAAATTGCAGTAAAAGTTTTCCACAAAATTACTATATTATAACATCACTTTATTGTCCACTGATACTATAATGCATGTAATATAAGTGTTGTGTAGTACTCCTTCTTGTTTTCCATGTCCCCCTAAGGTATAATTTCACTTTTTAATGACAATCAGTCCAGAATTTTTTTCATAAATACAAGAGCATAAACCACTTATTTTTTTACTTCCTTTGTCCTTGCTTTCCACATGCAAGTCCTAAAAACAAAAAAATTATTTAAAAAAATAGTTCACAACAAAATGTCTCCAAACTATAACCACACTCTTTTTTCTTAATAATACGCTATTGAAAAGTATGCATGATGAACAACGATAATGTTAGGAAAAATGACGCCGCTGCAGTTTTCATGTACGCTTTTATCTATCTTGGTTTTTACAAACGTTTCTTCGTCTCTCATCTTTTTGCACACACGCTTTGCTAGTAAAAAGGAACTTATAACGCAACAGTCACAAGAATGAAGGAACAAGCTTTGCTAGTTCGTTTTCTGCTTCTTTTTTGGTTGTGTGGTAATAACTCCGATGAGAGCGCCAGGCTGAATGGTCTCTGAGCTCATCGAAATTCGGAATATGACTCTCTCTGGCATGACACAGCAAGTTAGCAAGCACACAAGATACACAGAACACAGCCACTGCACTCTACACACAGATAGAAAAAGGGTGAACCGAGAAAATAGTTTAGTCCAATAAACCAAGCATACTTGGCTGTAGAATAAAATACAAAGCTTATTCTTTACTGTTGCTTGTTCCTGTATTCATTTCATTTATTTGCTGTTGTTCTGGCTTCTGTGCATTGAATTGAATTCAACGTTGTTAGTTTTATGTATTCAAAGGTCCTCCTCCTATTTTTGTCACCTTTAAAATATAAATTTGAGAAAGACAGGACACTATGACTATGACATTGTATTTTGGCGTTTGAATCTGCATTCCATTTCACAAAGGAGTAATCAACAAAAATATAAGACATAGTTTTTCTACTAGTGAATTTAATATTATTGGATAGATGAATATTTTAATGGGAACGATTAAAATTGACAAGTGATGTCATCACGCGCAGCAAGCCACAGCAAAGGAATCTAAAAATATTATAATTTTTTTGCCATCAAAGCGATGAAATGGCAAAAGTTCAATTTTTAATGGAACTGTCGGAGGTTCGGTTTGATTGGGGTGAACATAGAACATAGACAATTTGCTTTTAAAAGCGAGAAAGCTCTGTGTCTGTGTCAAATTGTTGCTTCTTTACTTAAAACGTTTTAAAAGCAATGAAAATGAAGAATGATGATGATCAAAAGTAAGCAAAAATGGTGATCCCAATGTTTTGTCATGTGGAATTTTAAAAAAATCTGACCTACGTTATTTCAACAGAAAAACTTGTCATGTTGAGTTGACATGCTTTATAGTATTTTAAGTAGACTTGGAAAGATGGACGAAGATGTAAAGACAATTATCACAAAAAACGACTGGGGGTTTCTGTCGTTCAGCTTTCGACGTTACCTTGTATGTAGAAAAAGTCAAGTTAATAATTAGCTGTCTCGAAAACTTGTCCCTGTCAAAGCCAAAAACCCGATGTGGTATTAAAAAGCTTCGCTAAAAGCTAAAGCTAACAAGATTCTTTTGTTTGAAATAAACTCTTGTCCACCGCGTGGGTATAAGAATAATATACTGTGTTAAAATTTAAAAAAATAAATGATAAAAAAGGAATTGCGAAAGCGGACATTATTTTTGGTACTTTGCGGTATGAGAGTCGCTGGTGTCTTGTAAAAGTGTGAGAGTGTAAAAATATGTAACGTTTTAGCTCAAGCCAATAAAAATCCAACCAAACGAAACTCAATGTAGTGAATATTATTTATTAGCATTGAACCTCAGTCGCCTTATAGCGTGTTTTGTTTTACGCATTTTTCTGCACGCATATCATTTTTATGGCACGCATAATTTTTCTTGTCTTGCAGCCTCTCATTAATAATATAGCGCATTTAAATATTCACGCACATCAGATCAGCCAAGCCAGCCGGCTAAAAATAAAATATGCAACATGACAAAAACTGAATGGAATATCAACTAGTTAGTATTATGGGATATGCGTAAATCTAAAAAAGATTTTCCATTACTTCTATAAGGAAACCATATCCTCCTACACCCCAATAACAAAAAGGGGCAAACAATAACCAAAACCTGCTGGCTAATGTTTATGCATAATATGAAGTTCACTTTTAGTCAAAATCAAAAAGCTAACGGCAACAATCTAAATACAACAGCAACTGAACATGGTTTACTGGCTTGTCTCTCATTTCTTCCTTTTAGTATAACGATTAGCATTAAAAGAGCAAGAGAATGTGCGCTTTTTTGCAACAACAAAATAACGGCTACGTGTTGTTGTCTTGCAGTACAGCAAGCCAAAAGCCAGGCCACTAACACATCAGCCTTGTTTTTGTGTGAAAATTTGTGAATAAAATGTGTAACAGTAACACTGACACAGTAGAACAGTATATTGTGCAGTGATCGTCATGATCATCATCCTTATTTCGTTATACGGCCTCGATTCAATATTCCACATGGATGAACGATGAACGAAAAGAAAAAAGGAAAGAATAAAAAAGAATGTGAAAATGAAAAGTATATAATATTATATTAGAAAATTATTCACTCTTTGGTATAATGTAAGTGTAATGTATGTCGTATCAGTATCAATTTTTGGTTGGTTGGGTTCATCTTCTCTGAGTAATAATAATAAGCCAAGAGGCAATGTAATATAATGCTTTGTTGGCTGGCATGGGAAGTGATGCAAAAAGTATTTTTGTGTGGGGGTATTAGGAATTTGGATATAGAAGAATAAAAGGAGAGAGAGAGGATATTGGCATTGGGAAATTGGAATACGTAATGTTCGGTTAGTGGGGTAATGTATGCGCTTTTCGTGATGCTTTTCTTATTGTGTTCTTATTGTCGTATTGTCTTGCTATTTAGCTTAAAGAAAAGGAAAGTTATAGGCCAGAGAATCACGAGACTTGATATGTGTATATGTACTTGTTTGCATTTTCCCTGTCAGCTTGTCTTCAGGGAATTTTTGTTGGTCTTCGTTGAAACCTCTGATTGTCAGAGATTCCATAACGAAGACGGAGATGTTTAGAAAAAAAGCAAGTAGTCAACTAACAAATTAAATAATGGAGGAAATTTTTGTATACATTTTCAAAAATTTAAGCTCTTTTAAGAAATTCACCACTAAATATAATATGTTACATTCCAACTTCCAACTGATGTGCAATAGGCACAATGGTTCAGGAGACAAAGGTCCGATGATACCTTTAGTTTTGAGTAGACTGGATTTTATTTACAGGAGAATAAATGGAAAGAGAGGTCAATAGTGCATATTCATATTCAATTATTCAATTGATGCGGGGTAAATTTGAAAAGTTTTAGGAAAAGCATGCAAAACAGTTCACTCAAGACTTTATGACTTTACATTTAACTCATCAGTTTACTGATTCAAAATTTTACCGATTTTTTATTCATCCATGATCTACCACTGTACTGTCTAGAGCTTGTGTAAAAAATTAAAATATTTGTACCGTTAGGATTTCGTACGGTATCAAACAAATATTTTAATTTTTTGAATAATAAAATTTAATTTTGGATGAAGAAAAAATCGGTAAAATTTTGAATTAATAAAGCAATGAGCTAAATGTAGTTAAATGATAGAACTTAGTTAGTATCTGCTTGATACGAAAAATCTTTCCTCTTTACTCAAAAAGTAAAACGGCTTATTACTTTATCTTCCAGAAATTACTAATCAGAAATTTTAATTCCAAATCAGGACTTACAAAACCCCAACTATAAAAAGTGCACCCAATTAAGAGTTTAATGCATATCGTTTTGAAAAATTATAACTTAAAATGTATATTATACTACGTACCATATGTGCCCATATGTTAAATTGATTCAGAAAATTTCATTACCAACTTATAATTTTATAGTTATGTTTCTTTTCATTTATCTCGACACAGGAATCATATCTGCAGTCAAAGCAGGAATTTTGTAATTTAATACTTAATAGTTTGACTTGTAATGTCACCATCATGTTATGAGTCATCGTAATCATCGGAAAGTTCTAAGTCATGCATTTTCAAGACGTATAGAATCAGTTTTGTAAAAGTAAAAAGTATAATCGGCTTATGCTCAAAACGACGAGCATACTTCGATTTTCATAGAATGGGTTGTACAGGAATTGATGGTGAGGCGAAGACTCAGATCAAGGATATAATGATGACTGAAAATGACACCATCATCTTTATCGCCACATGGTTCACATTTAGTTGGAAGAAGAAGTATAGTTTCTTAATGAATTCCGACAGGGGCTTTTAACATTGAATTCTCAATAAAATATGCCAATAATCCAGGTCTCCAGTAACATTCTACATTGCAGTTTCCTTCTTCAATGGCAATTCCGTCATTTAACGAGGAGGAAAATTCTATTGCCACCCGAAACTCAACCGAACCGTAAAAATAGCGTATTTTAGTCTACTCAAACTACAATTGGTTGTATTATTTTTAAGGGCAAGGGCTGATGCACTCCTTTAAAAAAATATTTAATACCATACTTGCACGTGTGTCATCTTAATGTCGTCAGAAAGCAGATAACATGTTGGTGTGTAGTATAGTAGTTGACGTAGGCCCGGGAGAAAATTTGAATCATTTCCCCATAATTTCCGGTCAATACGATGTTTTAGATGGTTCTTTCCTATTTCTTTATTATCGATGAAATCATCTTCCACCACCAAACCCATCAAAAATGTCGAAAGGGGAACCGAAAAAAGTATTTTAATTAACAACCATTGCTGTTGAAGCCACTGAAAAGTTCGAAATAAAATTTCCCTATTCCACGTCCACGTACTGCGTCGGCCATACGACATGAAAAACGAAT
>JAQFXM010001150.1:0-35695 GCA_034693345.1 Entomobrya multifasciata | reverse complement strand
TTCTGTGTACTTCGGATATTAATGTTATCAGCTTTAGCTTTGCTTATGAAAACTTACATTCAACCCGGAAATTAAAAGAGCGGGCGTTTACTAATTTAATTATTTCTCAATGCAAAGTTTAACGATTTTTTTGATTTTAATTGCAACATTTAAAACGTCCTCTGACCTCCAGATTGTTAAACTGGCTCTGGGAAGCACGCTACTGATTTCGAGATATTAACGACTAAACACAGAGTACATAGTTTTCTGCCTTTTTTCTCATTCCGTGATTGGCTCAACATACTATTTGCACTTTATGATAAACTTAAAAAGAATGTTTCGTTTATGTGTTAATAAGAATACATTTGTTTTCATATCTCCCGTACATCCTTAATCAATATTTTTTTAGTGTGTGGGTGCAGTGGCTGCATCAGTCAGAAGGCGGCGGCAGTCATTTTGCAAATGTATAGTAAATATACAAGAGCTTGATGGATGTAATTTAATATTTTCATGCCTTTTTTGTAAGACTCATTTTTTTGCATGACGTCATGCCAGCAGAAGACTATAGTCCAACAACCGACAACCAAGCAAATTCCCGATCACCCACCACCACCACCCCAATTTTTATGACAGACATAAAATGTTTGAAGCAGACTGTAAATTAGTATAGATGCATAGAAAGCAGTAATTAGTGAGAATGTCTTAGAGAGCGATCTGCACGAACCTGTTTCATAATATCCTCAGGAAGACCAGTAGTTGCAGATGACATGGAAGTTTTTGGCGAACTGTTATTGGCACCGTGTGTTATTGGATGATGATGTTGCTGTTGAGAATGACTAGAAACTTTGGAATTTGACGCACTACTACTTCTGGATGAAGAGGATGCAGATGACACACCACTGCTCACACTTATCGCTCGATAAGGCCTGTTGTGCCCACCACCGCCACCACTAATGGATGGGGATGAAGAGGGTGTCGTGTTCAAAGGATTTGTACCGCCGTTGCCCCCTGGAGAAAGCAACATGTTTGAGTTGCTATTCTGGGAGTCGCTATGATCCCTGGGAAGGGAGAGCATAAGTCGGTTGGATTTTCCACTAGATGATGAAAAGCACAAGTCCCTCTCAGGTGGCATATCAGCTTGGCTGGAATTGCCATCGGAGGAGGATACCGACGAGGCTGAGGAAGTATTCGTACATTTCCCTTTGTGGCGCTCGTAGTAAGAGAGCAGTGCTTTCTTTTGTATTGCCTTTAAAGTCATGTCGGCCACTTTATGTTTCTTGTCAGGATCCAAATAACTGTAGGTCATGGGATTATCCCCTCCAGATGCAGCAACTTTGCTGACATTTGTGGAGGATAATGACTGCATAAAACCACGTGGGGATGTAGCAGTAGCCCGGTTTCCTTGGGAGGATGGTGATGATGATGACAATTGCCATTCATTTTGTTGCTGGGTTTGTTGACCAGAGGGATTGACATGTTCTCCATCAATGTATAATCCGGCTGGTGAGTTTTGAAGATTATTGAGAGAGGAACTCTTGATGAAATTTGAGGCGAGGAATGCCAAGTTATCACTGCTTTGTCCTTGTCCCATTTTGGGAGAGGAAGTTCCACTGGTTGATGGGGAAGCACTGCCCTGCTGCGATTGCTGCTCGAGTTCCATAATTCTCTCAGCCACGGAGGGTGGCTTGCTTGTGTCGATTACGGGGGAGGATAACGAATGCGATAGGGACTTGGCACCTTTGAGATTCGAAGTGGGTGGAGATGAAGACTCGCTAGCAGCGGAGGCATTTTGGAATGTTTGCAGCAACTTGGCCATTTTTTCGGGAGTGCTGGTGGCGGAGGAACTATTACCACTGTTACCTTTTGGATTGGTTTTATCCACGGTCAGTGTGTTTGGTCGGGTGTAAGTATTCAAGGGAAACTTTTTCAAGTTGGGTGGTGGATTGTTGCCACCATTACCACCATTATTATTGCTACCACTATTGTTACTATTAGAATTATTATTACTATTATTACTAGAATTGTTTCTGTTGCTACCGGAAGATTCCATTGTTGTGTCATTTGAATGCCATTTACTCAAGGAGGGGGAGGATCCATTCATATGATCCATTTGGTTTCTATAATTACTTGGCATTCCATTTTGTTGAGGGGAACACGACATGGCTGTTTGGTCTGGCGTAGCTGCATGCTGCTTTTGTGGTGTGGAAAGTCGGGCAGAGTGAGCAATATTTTGCTGCTCCTCATTCCACCCACCACCACCACCACCTTTCCTTCTGCTTAAATTGGAGGGGTTATGTTTTAAAGCGCTGCCCATAAGCACATTATTCATGTTACTACCACCCCCACCAATACCACTTGCCAAACTTATGTCACTTGTGGAACCATGCCACTTTAGGGTCTCAGTTCCAGAGCTATTGCTTGAACTGTTTGTCACCACTGTAGTAACACTTTCCCTGCCACTCACTGCTGCAGAACCCAACTGTGCACCCATTAGTCCGAAAAGGGGATCATTGGGATCGCAAATACCAGATAAAGCAGCTATACTCAACGCTTTACTATCACCATTCCAAAACTGTTGGTTATTCTCTGACTCTCGACGTAACTGATCTAGAAAAGGAGTTCCACTAGAAATGTAGGAAGATGAGTCAGAGGATATGTAGCTATGATACCCTTCTGACTGAGGATACTGCGTGATCAACTCTTCATATTTTTTGGTGTACAGCTCGAGATCTTCTTGTGTCAGTGGCTTGCCTGAAGATTCCTTTTCGGGGATTACTCTTTCAGGAGGAGAATTTGGAACGGCATATTCCTTTTCACCACCTCCGCTGTTTTGGTGTTGCATATGTTGCTGCGACACTTGCTGTTGGGGGTTCATGGGAGTTTGGTAGTAGTGAAGCATGTTATTGTGATGCTGTTGCTGCTGCTGCTGGTGATGATGCGTGTTGTAGTTGATCATTTGACCATTCTGAGAGTTGGCCATTAAATCACGATACAGCAATGGCGGGGGCACGATACTGCCGCCATTACCACCACCCTCATTATTTTTTGGTAAACCACCGCCACTTGGTAATTGATGGTGGGGTTGTGAATGAGGATGATGCTGATGAGGACTATTTCGACGTTGGTGTCCCGTTGGGATCATATTTTGGGAGTCTACTTGACTTGCGTATGCTTCCGGTGGTATACGTTCGCATTTTTCCATGACAGTTTTCAACTGTTGGGTGTATGAATGATTCGCTCGTTTCATGTACGGCCTTGTGTATGACGGCGTCTTTTCTTTTGGATAGTCTGTTTGTTCAGTCCAGGATTTGCTACGAGTGCTTCCCGAACCTAACACTAATTTAACCGGTTGAGATTCACCTGCAGGATCGACCTGTTGTGCTGAAGAAACAGGGATGGGCCATGACGGATACTTTTCGTGTCCGGGTCCGTAACGTATGTGTTTCAAGCTTGATGGGTCTCTGACAGGTGCGGAGTTATTATTATTGTTTAAAAGGTTGTGGTGATGATGAGCATCAGAAATTGAATTCCAGTTTCCTCCAATACAACTGGTAGGAGTGTTGGCTGTCATTGAGGAATCATTGTTTCCAGACATGGCTCCAGTACTGATTGATTTAGTATTAAAATTATTTGTACTACCAGTATTGTTATTAGAGGGTTCAACGGTATGGCTTTCTGAAGGATTGCACTGTTGAGGTGGTGTTGAGTGAGAAGAAGAGTCGTTGTCTTGTTGCTGCTGAGAGTTGGGACTATTGCTATCACTTTTTTGCTGCTGCTGGAGATTCGGGGTGGATGGGTAACGACCAGGTTCAGGTGTTGCACCAAACTTATCATTAGGATTGTGCAGCTGCTGTAGTTGGACTACAGAGGAAGATAACGACTGTTGACTTGTAAGACATGTGCTTGAGCCCCCAAAATGGTTATAGAGTTTTTGGTGTGGGGGCTTCGGAGGATAAACTTTCCCTAATGTGTTCACACCTGTGGACAGTTGGGGAACGGAACCCTGTTTGCTGTGATGATACTGCTGCTGCTGCTGTTGTTGTTGAAGTTGCTGCTCGGTTGATCCTCTTGGACGGGGATGTTGAAGTAATAACTTGTTTGCTCCTCCGGTGCTTCCCAAATTTGGAGTTGAACGAGCTGGCGATAATGTTGGGACAGGGATTGTCTGATAAATTGGCTGGTTTTGTTGGGACTCTGATGGGTGGTTTGTCGATGCTGCTTCATCTGGTGAACATTTTTGCTGGTGCTCTTGTAATACGGCATTTCTCAAACTGGGAGTAGACTTTGCAGCAATTTGACTGTAATTATGGTATGCAGAGGCTGCAGCTTGGTGACTATTTAGTGATGCCTGCTGCTGTTGGGGTGAAGGAGGAATGTTTCTGTACTGCTGAAAACCTCGATAAATCCCGAAATCGGTAGAGGATCCAATGCTACTGCTTGAAGCATGATGATTTCGAGGAAGTGTGGAATACACAGAAGCTTGCTGGATTGCAGCGGAAAATCCTCCAGGAATGGGAGGAATGGATTGAGGATGTAGTAACTGATGTGTTGAGGAGGTTTGTCGACATCCGTATAAGTTTTGATATTGATGGAGACCTTGTGTTGATCCGGAGTGGGAACTACCACCTCCAGAGTTCAGTACTAGAGATGAGTTGGATTTTTCAGTGGTCCAAATAGCAAGTCTGGAAAATTGTAAATAAAATAAAATAAATTAATAATTAAAGCATGCACATATTTAACTATCTAATTCTTTGAATCTTTAAAACTACACAATAGCAATTCCTTTCTAGTATACACATTAAAATGGCCATAAAAGGAAGAAATGTCTCAAGTTCCACGGAAAATGGTTTTTTGAAACTCGCCGATATTGATTGAAATCTTACACCGTATTTTCCTGTCAAACTGATGAGAAAGATGACATCACCATTTTTTTATAAATGGTGTGTGGACTATGGAGTGAGTATTGAGTATGTAATAAAAAAGTGAAAAGAGTCAGAAAACTATACAGGATGTTGCATGATACCTGAGACGCTAAAATTACATCAAAAGTATCAAGCGGATATAATATATCCATTCACCGACGACACTAAACACCACTTGATAGCCAATTTCCATAATCGAATATCGTTTCATGTGAGAAAAAAAATGAAATTATCAAATGAAAATGAATGTGAGTGTAGTTTTCATAAATGACCCTTGACAGTTTATAGCAATAAGTTATTTGACACCAGAAATTTGAAGGTAATAACAATATGACTACTGTCATCATCGTCATCATGGAAAATACTAGATTTTTTTTATTGAAATCCCTACCGTCATTTCTATTTATACATTATTCGGCCATTTTTATGGTTTCTATTTTTCACTGAATAGATTATTCAGCATGGCAAAAAAAAACTTTTTATTTTTTACCTAATAAATGTGAAATGATGAGGTACTGTGCTGTTCCAGACAAATTTTCCTGGAATTATTGGTTTACGTGAAGAAATAAAAAGCAATTCAAATTGAAAATTTCCTGTCATAAAAAAACTAAACTAATGGTTTGTTTGACAACTTCAGGTACTCAATTCACCATGCAATATTGCAAATACTCATATATATTTCTCACTGCGAACTGTACAATATGAAATTATAATGGAGTATCGCATGATATGGTTATGTTATGACACTGCAACTGCGACGACTATGATGCATAATATTATTATTTGGAGTGAGTCATACTGATTCTCTTTGTCTCTCAAATGTCCTTCGTTTGTTTTGGATTAAATAGCTTCTTGAGTATATTTGAGTTGTGCTAATAAAGCGTATATATTCGGGTTCGGGACTACAACAGCTAGAGTCACTGTAATAAGCAGCATAGCTATGCAAAAGTTGTAGTCTACCTGTTGTTAAAAATTACGATGACTAATCAAGCCCATCCTAAACGTAGCATAATGAAACGTAACTGTTTGGTTTTTGATTAAATCACCAATTAACAAAAAATTCTAAAACGTTTATGAATTAACGACTGATAAAGTAATCTTTGAACTTACTCATGAATGATGAAAAAAATTGCACTGAATATAATAGCACCAATTAAAATTGATTACTAGGAAATAAGATTAACTGTATATTTTTTTCAATTTACTTATTTTATGGCACAATAAAAAACTGAATTCGATTAAATTTTAAAACATTTTGTTTCTTCTTTTTTCTGTAAAAAAATAACCTTTGACAGCCAATTAAAATTTTATGTGAAACCAAACACCTTAAAAAGATTATTTCTTGTAGGGAAAATCTTTTTTAGAATATTTCGGTGGTAAAATTACGGGTTGCAATAACGGAGGAAACATAAAACGGGCACCCGCACACAGACACGCACGCACAGAAGCACACGTTCACTGACCATTTTTTTCAATATAATGTGTGGTTGGTGTGGATTTGCTGAAGATGCGTTGCGTTTTTTTTGTCATAACCACAAATTTAATATATCTTGCGAATTTGCAACCCGATCAACCACAAAAAAGAACATCACTTTTTCAAGCACAAAAGATCATCAGCCTTTATGAACCGACAATTTGTGATAATGGAGAAACAAAATAAGCAAAATGTATGGAGTATGGACAAGACACACACCGATTTTTCATAACCTTCTGCCAAGTAATAATTTGATGATTATTATTGCTTGTTCAACCAAATCACACAGTTGAAATATTTGAAAAAAAACCAAAAAGTGAGCGTCAATGAACTGTCTTCCAATCCAATCCAATTTTGTATCTCTCGTCAATCTAATAACTTGATTTTGACTTTTTTTCACCGAGAAAAAAATGATAAAAACTGTACTACCATCACGAACAGAAGAACAAGACACTCAATCCAAAAAATGATTCAATTCAAATTTCAAACCAAACACTTCTAGTTTTATGCCAAACTAACCGAACCGGGTATGAAAAATGAACAAAAATATTACTCATATATTTTTTAATAGACGAATCCGAACAAACTTATTTGACAGTCACGACAATAAAACAAACAGACCATCAGATCAGGCCAAGATGAGTGATCATCATCATCATTATAATTACCACTTGATTTCCATCGCCATCATCATTCTTCCACTTTATGAACAAACTAATATAAAATGTGTACTAATAATGCAGAGCATCTCACCAAAATCCAATCAAATTAGGGTTTCTTCTTCTTCATGAAATATTATGAAAAATTCAAAACATACCGAAAAAAATAATATCTTGTTCACTTCTTCACTTTAATGACTCAGTCAGGCACAAATACACTGAAAGAATAAAAATTGCATGCGTTTGCGTTTGCGTTTGCGTTGATGTGTTTAGTCTGCGCGCAACTGTCAAGCTTTACAAGAAGAATCGCTTTTCGTTCAATTCACATCACAATTTTTTCACACAAAACTCTCACACATGTATAATAATTGCATTGCAAACTTCTTTTATTTTTTCTGCTCTGTTTCCCGATTCACCAGTTAGTACTATTTGCATGACAGTGGCAGACCAGACCAGACGAAGCAGAAGTCAAGATAGAAGAAAAAAATACTACAAGACATCATCTCTCAGTCAGACCGCATCAACATCAAAATCAAGTCACTACACGACCGCATCATACTTGAAACTAAATTTATCCAACAATGCATATATACAAGAAATACAAACATGACTTGACAAGAGAGAAGATGCATGCATTCCTTATTATCATTTTTCATCATTATTGCTACAATGCAATGTGAGAAGCAACAAAGACAGAGAAGAAAAAAATAGTACATGTGTAAGTTTGATTTAAGAGAAGACCTACCCATACACGTTGTTGTAAATGCTAAGATACTAGACCAGCTTAACCACGGAGAACGTCGACGAACAGTGTTTTTATACTAGTTATTTACCTGGTTTGTTTCAATGTAAAGAAAACTTTGTACGAAGGATTTTTTTCTTCAAGCTTCTAGTGCGCATGCATGGATAACTGCTTTCTTAGATAAGTACAAGTTCAGAAACAAGTTAGTAGCACAAACTGAACACATCTTTTTTTTATTCCCATGGCCAGGTACATTCGCATTGGCAGGTAAAGAAGCATCATCGTCGTCGTCGTCTCAGGACTTAACATTTAAAGAATCATAGGCAGGCAGAGGCCCACTTTTTTAATTTGCTATGTTTTCTATGTTGTTGGTACACAGATAAGAGCATACATTGTATTACATTATGTACAGAGAGTTGCATTTATTTGGGTTTTTTGTATATGTTATCATTGAGGACCATGATATTATTACAACAATGTATTATGGATCCTCAGTTCAGTCTGACTGAACAGAAATGAAAGAAGCCCCAAACTTACAACTTACCTTGCGTACTAATGCAAAAGCAAAGGTGTATCTGTGTACAAAATGTATGTACAATTTACTCATCATTATCTCTATTTATTGTGTATTTTGTACCACTTCACCAACTATAATGTTGTCTCATCATGCTTTATGCACTACATTGTTGTGGTATTGTTAATGTGACTGTCTGAGTGAAGAAAGCATTGAGAGCATTGGTTTATTCCAAAATATGTGTGTTTGTGTTGTAATGTGAGTGCAATCATTTGGCACGGTAAAAGTATACATAATATATACTATACTAAATACATTATCAACAATGGTTTGTTTGTTAAATTTTCATAGATTTTTGCTCTGTCTGTAGACATGATCTATTTAAAATAAATTTGAGAGGAAGAAAAAAATTGGAATGAGATCTGGTCTGAAATGGGTTTCCTATTTCGAAGGGCAATGATCAGTGTTATATTTTATAACCATAAGAATTACATATAGAGGAATTGGTATAAAATTGATGATTGTTTTCTGTAATTAAATTATTAATACGAGTAAATTGTTGATGATGATTGTTTAACAAATCCAAGCAAATTAATAGCAAATGGTATCGTAAATTGCGAAATTGTTTCACACATATAAACAAAAACGAAACAATGGAGTAATATGCATAAATAGTGTTTCAAGATGCAGTGTCATGTCCTGAAATTTGTAATGGACGGAACTCGAACAACTCTTGCTTGTCGACTCCAATCCAACCAAGCTGTGACAACAAATCTTTTTAAAAAAGGGCTATATGAAAAACCATGAGTGTAATATATATTTATGCATGCATTTTTTTTCTGTGATGGTGTGTAGTCGAGTGTGTAGTAATGAGATACAATATTATTATTACTGCAGATAACTTTTTGATACATAAGAAGCTTTGAAGAAGGATAATCAAAAGAGACCATTCAGAAAATAAAAACCACCTTGAGGCTAAATCACAATCACGACACGACTGACTCCAAATACATACATAACAAAATAACAAAGTAGATAGAATAAATAAATATGTATACGGAGCGGAGCGACCGACGGAGGCAACTCTTACTCAACCAAACTCAACGACTTGGCACACTTACGAAGAACCGTCATCATCACCAACAACCATACCATCATGAGCATCATCCTTTCCTTTCGTTATGGTATCGGTGGGTCGGTCGCTCGGTTTTGTATATGCAGAGCTAACGCAAAACTCCAATCTCCACTACCACCAAACAAACCACTGTTTATTGTCGCAAGGTAAAAGAAGGCGAGTTGAAAATTTCAAAATTGTACATACATCACCACCGTGGCCATATAATATATACTATACATCCATAAAAATCAAATCATCTTTGGATCAAAATGATTTTACAAAAAAAGTACGACCTGTTTTTTCGCATCCCAATCATGTCCATACAAATAGCCTGAGATGATCTGAGAGAGTGAAGAGGATAGATAACCTTTAGAAGTGTAGTGTACACATTGAAATTCGCAATGCTAAAAAACTGGACGATGAACGTTGAACGTTGGTATTATTTTGCATTTTTTTTAGACAGACAAAACGTACGCAAATCGGACAAGTAGGTGGTGGTGGTGTTGTAGCGGCCGCAGTGTATTGACCGTACAAAATTTGTGATGTGATGATGGATTTCGTACAAAAATCAATATTGATTGGGCTATATGCCATAGATTCTCTGTCTGATTGCATTGCGTTCAAGCAAAAAAAAATCTCTGCCGATTTTTTGACAATCAACAATGGCAAGAGTTTAAAACTTGTATTTTACAATAAAATGAAATGATAGTACAACTTGTATACACACTACACGCAATCTCACATTACATGATCATGAGAGAAGAGCCTTACCCTTACCCAATGTAAAAAAAGAAGTGGAAACATTATTTGTGTGATGGCTGCTGAAAGTAGCACGGAAATTTTTCATCAAATTTATATTCTATTAGGCTTGTATTGAAAAAGTGAAACAACAGAAATATAGGCAGGACGAGTTGGGCATTTGAAGGAATTTAATTAAGAGCTCTACAACAATCATGTTACATCTTCTAAAAAAAGAGGAGAATTTCCAGACCAGTTTTTTTTCGGGTTTGTAATTTAATATTTGAAAACTATCTGACTGAATAGAAAGGGAGTTGAGTGTGGTGGTGGAAGTAGTCAGTCAGTTTTAGAGCCAGTATCAGAATTTTTAAGAGTAAGGCTGGTTGACTGACTGAGATTATAGATAGATCGATACAGCAACTGATAATCTCTCCAACTTTGTAAAAGTTGACGTTAACGTTTATTTGCATTTACAATAACTGTCATTGACAGTTAGTTTCTAGATCCGTAAAGATTTTTTTCTTCTTTTTTTGATTGGTTTACCTACCTGCCAGTAGAGACGAGTAAATAGGGATAAAAAAAGATGTAATGAAAGTTTTGCAAAATGTTTAAGAATTTGTTTTTTGGACAAGTTAGGCAAGCAACTTGAAATCCTTGTTTTTTTTGGGATTAAGGTGCATATTTTCTTACATAATTGCTTATTGAATATTCAGCAGAGAACAGGAGAACACAAATTGCGTATACATTTTTCGTCAAAAAAGCTGCAATGCAAACAGCTAAAACTGGCAACAAACAAGCAACTGTTTATTTTATACTTTCGGTTATTAAACTTTCCTCAAAGCAAATAAATCAATCAAGTTGCAGTTCTTCTTTTTTTGGATGATGCACTTTTTTCCTACAAATTAAAAATGGTAACTTTAAAAAAATAAATTCTCTAAAATATGCAATTAGCGTTGTAATTCTCTGAAGCGACTATGTAAACAAATCAGAACAAAAATACATAACCGAAAGTAGAGAGTTTACAGACATTTTGATAATGATACACAAGTGCATATTTAAAAAAAAGCTACCGACCGACCCCCGCCTATTTGAATTTTTATACATTTTGATTTTGATTGCATTGCAATTGCAACAATCACAATTCCCAACCCAACCACAACAATTATCAAACAAACCATTTCATTTATCTTTCAGTTCAGTTCAGCTCAGCTTAAAAATATACATGAAAAAATATTGCTGCTGTCTAATTTGTGGAGCATGACATAACTCGCCACCGCACCCACATCTTTTTTCTACAGCAAAGAAATATAATGACTTGACTTGGCTCAAAAAGTGAAGCATTCAATTTTTAATTTTCAAAAGACGCTTTGTGTAATTAATACAGACTAATGGCATTACCATTAAAAGAAGAAAAAATAAATAAATAAAAAAAGCATAAAAGGAGTTTAGATTCATTTACAAAAAAGATTACATACATCTTTCCATCATGCATAAATAATAAATAAAGACAGAAGCAAAGCAAAATGATTTTTTTTTGTTGAAGAAAATTAAGCGTTTGTTTAACCCTATTTATTTTTACTGGATGAAAAATATTTCTCTTCTTTAATGGAAATACTCAATATCTACAAATGCTAATAATAATAACACGTTTGCATCTTCTTGCACCGACAACGAACCTGAAAGCTTGGTTTGTTGAATAGCAAGCAGTTTTGCTCTGTGGTGTGATGATAGCAACTCCATCAAAAAATACATGCATAATAATCATAATAATAGTATTCATCTGACAAATAATGGTTTCATTCAACCGTTTTAACAAGAGACTCTCAAATGATTTCTGGAATTACATCTTTGGTCTGTTTAGCTAGTTATTTGGATAAAAAGAATGTACAAAAAACTTTTTTACTACTTGGCCGGGATGTTGAATGGGATACTAAAATCATATAATGATGATCAAAAGAATCAAGATGACTACGACGATGATGATCATGATGATCCGATCAAATCAAAGCAAATCAAACGAAGGAATTGAAAAAAGTATTAAAAATTTAATACATACCGAAGAATACTCAATACAACAACTATTGCCTATTTTGCATTTTATTACTATACTTTACTATTTTGTCTGGTTTTTTTTTGGTACATGATCACCATCCAACCAACTTATTGGGAGTGCTTGTTGCGTTGCGGCTGATGATAATGATAACAATGAGAAAAGGGTAGTATGTATCCAATCAACACAGAAAGAAAGAAAAAACCGTTGATTCACAAGATTTTTGTTTCTACTGGCTTATTATCACAAGTCTTTGACACATCATCGTCATCCTCATCATCATCATCTTTTACGAAGCTCTACTAGTAAAACTTCCATTCTTACATGATGAAAGTGCATTGGTCATTGGATGGTCTTGGTCACATTTTGTGTATAAGCAGCAGTTTGTGTCCGTCCGCACCATGACCTCTAACCATCATCATCACCACCATCACATTCATACAACAGATGATAAATGCAAATGCAGGTGAGGTGGTGGTGGTTGATAAAGAAGCCATAGCACATCATCTTACATGTATATTATTATGGCCTGGCCTATCTCACCTGGACTGGCCAATTTTCATTTATTACATATTGCAATACAAAAAGGTATATATCTTGTACATATTTTTTGTACCTTTTTGTACACAAGTTTGATACCTGATAGCCGATTGTTAGAGTATTAGGCTGAACAAAGTATGAAAATGTTTATACACATACTTCACAATTCACAATCATGTTTGCAGGCATTTGAGAAAAGCTAACAAAGTAAAAATACGTGCAAAGAGAATGCATGGAATTACTGTACAGAGAAAGAAGGCATATAATATGTTGATGATGATGATGAGGTAGTCGTGAGAGTGAGTACACCTTTATAAGCCGACACCTGACACCAACGACGTTTTTTTCTCCTCTGTTAGGTCCTTTAGTTTGGTAAATGATAGTATACCAAATATACAGCAATGAACCAAACCAACGAAAATCCGAAGATGAGAGGATGATGATGATGATTATATGCATATTATATTTTTTAAGCCCAGCTGCATAGTAAAGTAGGAAAGGACACGACACAAGGCAAGGTAGTAATAACCCCAGTGCATTTGCAATCAAGCCGTGGTGAAGTGCAATGAAAAATCATTGAATGAAAATTCTTCCTTGTCTGTTTCTTCATTCCTTCTCTGTACGACAATAAAGTGAGCTGGACATGGATACGGATGGGTACACATAGTATTCTAACTAGTATATATGTATTATCATTGTAGGTTTGCTTTGTTTGTTGTTTCTCGGGATGTGACAATAACCTTTCAGCCAACAAGGAAACTTCAACTTTTCAAGAAGTCACTTCTCTTTTTCTCCCAAAAAAATGTGGACATGATTCAGGTATACAAGGCCCATGAGACCCATTATCTCTTCTTCATTATGACCAGACCAGAAGAAACGTTGTCAAAAACTTCTTGTTTGTTTTGTATGCGTGGCCGACGAAATCAACTTATTACTGCAAATGCTTGTGGGAGTAAAATACTCACATACAAAGAGTGAGGGTGCGTGCTCAACAATGAAATGCAAACGATTTCTTCTTCAGAAAAAAATATGTATTTGGTATTATTATTATGGCACTCTGCTTATTGTTCAGCTATTATGTATTATTATCTTTACCGTGGCATTCACCATTTCTCACGGGCAGTTATCATCATCGTCATCATCCTCATCACTGCAGTAGTATCATATCGTTTTAAGTATACACACAAGATATTATGCAGTATAAACATTGACAACATTAAAGCGTGTAAAATAATTGAACAAAAAAGACTTTCTCTTGTGAATTGCTCATTGAGTGCACTGCATATACATATATATATTTTTTGGGGGGCTTCAATGACCAAAGTCACTAGTCCTGATCTGATCATCATCACAACTTAAAACCCTCAGCTTATTTAACAAAGGTAGCCAGATAGCAGCGCAGTGCTACTTTCATTTTTTAATGGGCTGAAGGCTAGGCTGCTCTGTTGTGTACGTACATTTGTGTTCCTGTTAACTTTGCTTGGTCTGCATTGCAAATGGCCTCCTCCTATTATTACTCTGATTATTACACTGGATTGTTTGCATAATACCTCAACTTAATAACATTCTCAATAGCAGCTTAGTTTAAAAAAATATATCCTCTCCTCTCACAGATTACTCTTTTGCTTTATTGTAAGACTGTTTATTGCTTATTATTTTACATGTGAATTTTTTTTCATTATTGTAAAGTTGCAAGCAAAAAGGATACTTTGGTGGATGATGATGATGATGATGATGGTGGTGGTATTATTGAATCGGCTAACCTTGAAATCATGACGACGAATTTGCATTCATATTTTACTTTATTAAAAGCCAGTGGCATTATAAGATGCTTTTTTTAATGCTGTAAAGGTTTTTGAGTTGTTAGAGCTGAGCTTGCAACCTTGCAAAAATCCTCCCTGGCTTTTTACTACAAAACAATCATGAACCAAAAACCACCGCTATCCGCACATAAATAGCTCAGAGGAGTCAGTCACGAAGTAAAACAGCAGCAGGAGCAACATAAGTTGAAAAAAAGATCTTATATAGTTCAGTTACACAGTTTGGATAAGAATAATAGTAACAATCCTTCTTGTATAGGTAGGTATATTAGGTATGTATTTTATATCAATAATAAATTGGTAACAATGACATTCGCACTCACAGCAGAAAATAGAGAACATGCTGGGCATTTGAGAGATTTGTAAATTTAGCATTGGCATTATTTTAAGGCACCATTCTTCCCATCCCATAAAAAAATTATAAGACGACCTTTAATACTGATCTTGCTTATTTATTATTACGTATTTATGATATGGGCTTGTGATGGTTGATGTGATGTTGCGCTGACAATAATAGGCTATCTCTCTGGCCGTTTGTGAGTCAATTCAATTTGGATCACAGGGCTCCAACAATACAAGAAACTGAGAGGGATGGATGGCGATGGATTCAGAGAGTTGATAAAAATGATAGAAAAGAATCGTCGTCGTGTGGCATCGCACTAACTTTTTGGTAGTGACGACTAAACAGCGAGAAAATGACAAGTTTAATTATCTTTATGAATTCCACCTCTTTAAAAAATATATAAATCATTTGATTCAAAAATTCAGAACAGTTTTGATGACCTTCGAATATCGTCAGGTGTTTTTTGGTTGGATTGCACTGTTATATTTTTTATGCGACTGCATATCACCATACTGCTTTGAAGAGGGACATCCACAGAAACCAATTTAAATTTTTTGACGAATGCAACGGGAGAACAGAAGAGTGAACCAAAGTCAAAAGCTTTTTAACCGACAGCCAAGAAGACAAGTCATATCAATATATTTAGCAAAGTTAAGTGCTTTTCGTTTGACATGATAAGTAGCCACTTTACTTACGTCTTTTGCATTTTTGTTTGAAAAAAAATCTTTAAATCTTTGATGATATAAAAACGTAGCGTATTATAAAATCGTTGAGTTTCAAAAAAAAATTGATCTGCCATGCCAGACCAGTTATTATCCCAAGAGACTAGACTAGACTACATGTCTATCTTTTTTTATTGTCGTCAACAATTCAAAAAATTGTGCTGTATGGCAATAAACATATATAATATACATAATGCAAAAAAACAAGTAATAATAACGGAAACAATAAGTAGTCAAGTTTGCAATAAGAGTGGTCCTTGCAGCAACTTTTCTCAACCAAGTCAAGTTTTAAGTTAAGTAACAATGCATTTTTTCGTATTCATATACCGGCATTGTTATTATTATTATTGATATTGAATTCAAACAATAATCAGTAATAGAAAACCTTGGAGAAAAAGGCTGATAAATCAAAATCAAATCACAGCCGAGACGCAAAAAAAAATTATGCATCACTGCAATGCATCTCGGTCGGACGGAGAAGAATAACTGTAACCCTACAAGAAAGCCTCTTATACAAAAAAAAATACCTATATGCAACGTAACATATCACTTTAGTCCAAGTCCAAAGTATTATTTTTATGCTTCCATCAAAAACATCAGCTCAAGCTCAAAACCAAGCCACGAAACAAGTTTAGAAGAAAGATTTGTTTTTTTACAAGTGAGCTTTAAAGCACCTTCTTTTTGCTGAATGATGATAATACTTGCTTCTTCGCTACTGACAAAACTGATTTCCTTTCATTTATTTCGTTTCGTTGGCAAGATTCGTGCCTTACGGTGACATTGATGTTGAAATAAATTCTTTTACAGCTTCACATATTTTGCTTTATAGCTGCAGCAAAATACTCTGACTCCGACTGACTCAATGCCCATAACGTTTAGTAACTGTAATTCTTTTTAAAAAGAAAAACTGACTGAGTATCTCTTTCGTGGAATGTGTGATAATTATTACCCAGTCAGTTTAGCAGAAGCACAAGTAAACTAACCGACCTAACAACAAAAACGGCAAAAAAAAGAAGAAGATGATGATGATGAGGATGGTACCAATTCTGATGATGATATAATGGCGTGGCCTGTAACCAGCAAACAAACCTACAAAAACATATAACAAAATAGTAATAAAAAATTTGGGTTTCTTTTTTTTCGTATTTAGCTTAAAAAAGTTGAGTGTCTTATTTACGGCTCCCTGTTATTGTCTTTTACTTGACATGATATAGTAAAAAATAAATAAATAGTTAAATGTGATAATAAATATGCTGCGATCCGATGCGATGCGATGCGCTGGTTGTGCAGTGCCTCCTCCTCCACGTTTGAATATCTGCAATTATTCTTTTCTCAGATTATTGGAGCCGTGGAGGTAGATGATAGAGATGCATCTTTTCTTTTGTTTTTTACGACGTATTTAAATAGAATCACTATTATTAAGTATTTTAGTGTACGGTACCGGATGAAATGAGAGATGAGTGCTTTGTATGTAGGGCTATTTGTATGGTATCATTTCGCCTTTGCCTAAAATGTCACTTGAGTAGTTTGTAAGTTAAGTGTTTCCTTTTGGAAAGAAAAAATTGCAGGGAAAATTTCTCAGCCTGGTTGTTGTGATGTTTTCATTCATTTTTAACATCTATTTAAATGGATGTCATGTTCCTGTCTGAAGACATATTATTTTGAGAAGGAAGAATACCAAACTAACGATAATGTTGTCAGTTTGAGATCATAAAAAAGATAACAGTTTTCAAAATAAAATTGGGGGTCTTTTTGGGTAATTTTTTCGAGAAAATTCGTACGTTTTTTTGGGGAAAACGGCACAAAAAAGTATGTAAAAGCAATTAAATTGGTTGTCGTTAACGAGAACAGCACATCGTTTAAATATTTTGTTTTTTAAGCTTTCTTCCGCAGATTTTATCTAAGCTTTAGTTCAGTTAGCTGATTTGATTACACGGGCATTTTTAAACAACAGGATTTTCAAACGCCAAGTTTTTTACTTTACGTTAAACCCCTAAAAAGTGAGAGGTCATCTCCAATTATTACTCTTGACACAACATTCATGGCTTGTTATTCATTCAGGGAGAGATTTAGATTAAAAAATATTGAATGTGCTTTTGCTCTGCTGAGATTTTTGCATTAAGATAAGACGTTTATTTTTTTAAAGAAAAACTGTAAAAAAAATTCTAAGCTCAAGGGAAGTTGAAACATGTTTTTTGGTCAATCATATCAATCGGTAAAACACATGGCCAATTCAATTTACTAAAGAAAACGACATTTTACCCCGATTTGATTATTTTAAAATATGTTGCCTTCTTCTTTTTACCCAAAGAGTAAGGTTTAGACTAGATATTTTGTAAATGATAATGGTAAAAAACGCTTTTAGTTGTTATCTAACTTAGAAGAGCAGAGCAACTGGTTCCTTTTTGCTAGTAAAAAATCGACAAAAAAAAGAAGCAGAATGCATCTCGCACCGCATCGCATCATGACATCCTTTTAGCTTTTTCAGCAAACGAGCATTTATTTCATACTTATTTTATTTTACTTTGCACAAAAGAACCCGAAATTATTATTTTTTATTATTAGACAGTTTACACAGTAAGCAAAGTAGTAGAAAATGAAGAATTTTTACAAAATGCGTTCAATTTCTTGCTCAACAGTAAACCAACACCACAGATTACAGTCAAACAAATAACCTTGCGTTCCAAATTACAACGAAAAAATATTATGATTGCCGTCACAAGTTGCAAACTCACAACAAGTCGCGTAAACAGAAGAAGAAGTATATAATATTTTCAATTGGATGGAAAGAATATATATAAAAAAATGCAAAGTAAGTAGAAACAATGCCAAGACCACTATAGCAATAAGGTAAACAGTTTATTTACGATGACGTTACTTCATTACGTCCGTGTGAGAGAGTGTGTGTGAATGTAACTGCATTTTTCTAACTAAATCATTCTTCTAAAAGAATTTTTGTGACATGACACAAGAACCAAAAAAATAATACGTTACTTGTATTATTTTGTTTCTTTTGAATTGTATGGAAGTATATTATGAAAAATAAAATGTGACGTGATATCTGGTTCTTTTGGTAATATAATGGCAATAGCAACAAGGGTGACCGCCGCACCACACACCAGCCAGCCAAGCCATAAAGCATACTTGACTAAAGGTTCAAAATCCGATACATTCTTTTTTATCATCTTATTTTTTTATGAATATCTTTGGTATAATTTATAAAGCACGCCATCATGATGAGTAGAAGGAGGATAATATATTTTTAAATCGTGTTTTTGCCATGAATGCGGAAACAAGAGAGAATGCCAACCATACCAACAAAACCAACCATGCTGGTTGCTGGTATTTTTGCTTTCATCCTCTTTGGTTCGGTCACCACCACTTAAGATCTTAAGCCGGAATTTATTTTCTTTAGAAAAAAAGAAGACAAAAGCTTTGCAAATATTTCGCTCGTGTTGTCCAACTTGACTGATCTCAAGAGTCTAAGAACTTCTATTCAAAGAAATAAGAAGAAAAAAATCACTTTAAAAGTGAGTTGGATGTGTGATTGTGATAATATCTTGTTACTCAGGCTTTTTCAGGCTTGATGTCCATCCATAAAGAGATTTTTTTCTAAAGGACGAGTCTCCCTCGTATAGCCAATGGGACAAGCACGGTGGTGAGGTGGTGGTGGTGGCGGTGAGCGGACATTATTAACTCTCACAGGAATTAAAGTTAACTGACAATGAATGAGTGAGAAATCCTCTTTTCAGTTTCTATTATGCAATCATAGTGCAATAACAAAAGTAGCCAAAAAATGCGATTGTTCCATTAACTTTGCGCGATAGTGATAGGGTTGTGTTGGAATACGATATGTGCTTTTTACAACGAATAGATGTATAGGTGCTATAAGATTAAATACTCCTGCAACTTTGTTTTCTAAAGATTTTTGCCGGAGAGGGACAGAGAGAGGTGAACCAAACAAGTAGTGAGGCGGTTGTGGTCGGTCAGCAGCAACACCCATATTGTCAAGTATACTAAAAATGTTCTATGTTTCGTATTTATGTATCATCATTTTACATTCTTTTCGTCTCTGTCTTCTTTTCTTTCTCAAAAAGTATTTGTGTGGTTGGTGTGTATGTGTGTGTGTGTGTGATACACATGTCAGCTCATTAGCGAGAAGGGAATAATAGGATGAATGTGACAGACATTTCATTATTATTAAATTTCTTCATATATCATCTTCTAACAGTTGTTGAACAACAGTAGAACGCGAGTAGTGTAGGTATAAAAAGTTAAATTGTATAACAATTTTGTAATGAACAAGCTAAGTGAGAAAGAGAGAGAGAATTTTAACTGTAAGTTATATATGAGCATAATACTTATATATATATATATATGTATTTCATTGTGTGTGTTTTTATGTCTATGGAGGAATAATGGAGTAACCAACCAGTCAGTAAAACTTGCTGCTGCTACTCTCTGCTGGCTTGGTTTGCAAGAAAGATGCCAAGGCCAATTCATACAACAATAATAACAACAGAAGTAATAATCGTTTTTACTTGAATCACATAAATTATTTGCAACGTTCGGCTTGGGACTATAGTATTGCAATTGGATATTCAGAGATGCTGCTATGAGGATACTTTTGCTTAAATACTTTTTGTACAAAGATGATAGAAGATTTTTATGTCCCTTCAAACAATAGAGTATATAGCAAAAGGAACCACAAAAACTAGTAAAAAGAGATGATAAAATACATACAAGTGTATTTTATTTTTACAATAAGAAGAACAAGCTATGAAATAAGTTGTATAGTGGGAATTACATCATATAATGATTAACAATAGATTTAACAGAGGACACAGGACAAGACTAGAGGGATGGATGGATGGATGGATACAGAGAGATGTAAAAATAATAAAAAACCGGCTGTTATGCAATCATACTTTTTCTTTGTTGCTTTTTTGAAATAGACAAAGGAATGTAAACACACGTTCTCTCAATGTTATTAACATCATGACATTAGTGGTTTGGTAAGCAAGCCGAAAATATACTAATGTTTTTCAGTTTTACCAACAAAATGTTCGCACTCTTTTGCACAAATTTGGTGTAATACAAGGCAACATGAAAATAATAAGATGGACTTAACAATTTTTACAATTGTTCTTTTAAAGAGTAAAAGTTGCAAGGAAACTGTAAGTGTTGCGGTCCCTGTATTAGATGGTCCCTGAACAACGCTCAATATGTAATGTCTCAAACTTATTATTAAACAAAGGCGCGTTCGTTCACTCACAGTCGTGGTCCCAGTGACTGACTAGTCCTATATCAAAATTATGGCTGAAGTTTCAAATATATAATAAAATAATTATCTTGACTGCAACATGACAAATTTTTTTTGAAGGAAATGATGCGTGGAAGTCACAACAAAGCGTAATCAGTGAGTTGACTGGTTATTTCTTGTACAATATATGATTATTTTTGTTGATTATTGTTCACTACACGGATTATTTTTTTCGTAATATTCATTTGTCAATTAGACACACACAACTGTACCGGAAGATACACACATGAATTCCTTTTAGGTATGAAAGTAACCACCTTCTCATCTTACATTTAACAATACTCTAGCACTCTGCTCATAGCTATCATTGTTTGATGTAAAAAAAGTCGACAAGCATGGTATGAACTGTGATTTACTAATTTTTCTCTCTACTGAGATGCAATTTTTTTGTCTAGATTATAGATTACTTTGGAATTATAAAAAGAAAATAAAAAAACACTTTCTAATTTGTCCGAAATTGAAATCAAGCAGCTTGGTGGTGGTTTCATCATGATTATGCCTTAAAAAAATTAGGATGGGAGTAGCAAGAAAAGTGGTGACTTTTAAATTGAAACACGAAGAAACAATCGTCGTGTGAAGTGAATAACACGTTGTTGTTTTGTGTGTGGCGTGGCATGATGGTGTGAATTGTGGTGTGGGGATATAGGGTTCTATGTGACTACCTATTATTACCACCCCAGCAGTCTTACAAAAAGGAAGTCCTCTTTGCTGGCGGCATAACATGCACATTTTCCAACAAAAATTGCTCATATATGAGATGACGTGCTCAAAAAAATTATGATTTTGAAATCGAAATTAAAAGTGAACAATTGATATACTCGGAGACGAGACAAAATAAGTTTGCAGTGCAGACTTGCAGACCATTACAAATTGTCCCCAAAAAAATGAATTATCTTCCAGCTTCGCATAAATCATCAGCAAAACATTGAGAGTGAGAGCAATCCGATAACCAAAGCAAAAATCATCATTAAAAAAGATAAATGATCGTTTTTCTTAATTTGAGGATGAAATATTAGAAAATATTTAATAGACTTTTTTTTCTTCTTCACCTGTACCTATTGCAGTGTGCCTTAAGTTTATATGGGTCAATGAGTCATTAGGCCTTGAAGACGTTGCATTATTGCATAGTATTATATATTTTTTTTTGCTTTCGAACATCTTTTTTATTATCTTTAAATTTTACAGTTTCAAAAGTTTCAATGATCCTTCTCTGTCATCTTTTTTTTTCTTCATTTATTTTTCAATTGTTCGTCTTTAGTAAGGTAACGTAATAGGCTCTACGTTTTCAAATGCATAGCAATAATGTACATATATTCATATTACTTTTTTTGAAACTCCATTAGAACTACTAATAAAAACAAGCTTATTTTTGAAGATTCCCTATATCCATTTGGCAATATATATTCACTATGCCAGTGTGTCCTCCTATACTTAATCACGTTTCTGCAATCATTATAATCATCATCGTCGTCATTATTACTTATTATTATATTATTACCATACATTCTTTTTCTGTATTTAGAAGAACAACAGCAAAGCATAGAGCACACAGCCCATCATATATATACATTGCAAATCGCAAAGTAAAATGCATTGTGGATTTACTTGTCCACCGACCGACCGACCGTCGTCATGTGAGTGTAGCATTGACTTGACAGAAAAGAGCTGATCTTACAGCTCGGTTAATTCATCATCATCTTCATTCCTTTGTTACATTTCAAGAGAGAAACATGAATGAAGTAATGATCCCTCTAAAGTTCCTAATAATCTTGCTTATGCATTTTATTCTTTCCAAATTTAAAGCGTGATGTTCAAAGAAAGCATAAAAGCAAGTGCGTAGTACACACTATCATCATTCTCTCAAAAAGACACAGAGTATCCATTAAAAAAATAATTTGGAAACGTAACCAAGACAAGTAAAAACATTCTATCTACTATAATAGGGCATGAATGAAATGAAACAATGCCGCTACTGAATTAGCACAATCAACAACTCAAAACAAAGCTTGTTGATAAAAATAGAAAAAAATAAGAGATGCTTTTGAGTAAGTCAGTGTGTTTCAGTGTTTCCATACATTACGCACTTGATCATCGTAAAAAAAAGATTTACCTACAAGGGCCGATTTTTTCATGTACCTATAAAGCTGCATAGTTTGTATATAATTTTTAGTGCGTAATTACTTCACGCCATTCATTCATGTGTATTTTTTTGGGCTTCCTTTCTGTCATTAACGTTAAAGGTAAAAAGCCCGAGCTTGATGACATCACATTGTTGTCAGTAGACAAGCACGATGAACAACGTGCCTACCGTGAGCTACTTGTTTTTTTTCTTCTTTTTTGCAGAAAAAAACATACCTAATTATGTTACATATGAGTTGTGTACTAACATCCATACTTACATTTATTATTTTTGCATAGATATATTTTTCATGTAAGTCATGTAGCAACGTGTCAAGTCAAGAATCAAAAAATTTACACTCGTTTTCAAAAGCACGTTTTTTCAACATTTTTTGTCTTGTCTTCTTTGTGTGTGGCATGGCATTATTTATGGTACACTGGCATATATATTGACTATTTTTCTATTCATTACATTTCATTAAGCAAACCATTAACTTTCAATCTGCATAGAACATTGTTTTGCTAATTTACACACATTGCATTTTTGCGTACAACAGTAACCAAGTAAATTAACTCGAAGTAACAAATAAATAGTCAAACAAAGTATTATCCTCATTACAAAAAACAGGTAAATATAGTGTTGTAACAATGTTGATGATGACTGACACTCTCTGCTTCTAAAAAAAATATACTATTACTTTCTGACGTAATAATTCAAAATTAACAAAAACGGTAATCGGTGTGTGTGGTTCCCTTTCATTTTGAACGTAAAATTCACATAGACTCCTGAAAAAAACAAAACTTCATATTGTCGCATATAGCCATGTTGCATTGTCAAAAGTTGCAAATAAAATAGGTAGCTCTATGAATTCAGTTCAGATTAAACACAAATTTTCTAGTCATTGTATAGCACATTCATTAAATTAACTCTCGATATCGCTTCACACAGCATAAATAAAACACAATGATGATTATGTTGAGAGGACTTTAAGTAATCATCTCACTTTTTAAATTATTGTGACATCACGATTTCTTTTTTTCAAAATAAGCACAACAGACGATCATGATGATTATGATGATATGGTGTGGTGGTGGTATGGAGGTGTCATTGCAAGTTTACAATTGTCTTGTTCACACCATTCTCTCCATCACAGCCTTTTTGGAATTGTTTTACGTAGTCAGTCGTCCGCTCATATTGTTCAAAAAAAAAAACACCAATAAGTTTTTTGAATAAAAAAAGCGCTGTCTGTGACTATCTTTTTTTATATATTTTTTTTGAATTAAAGTGCACAGCAAATACACTTTAAATGTAATTGTTCCCGCAGAGAAGTGACAGACAACTGCATATGCAACGGGAACGGAATTCTTAGAAAAAGAAAGCATTTTTTTGTCCTATTATTATTTATTCTGCAATAACAGTAGACATGTGTGTGTACATATTATAAAGCATTATGATTATCAGTGTATTATCATTACCACCACCGTGATTACGATTATAATAAATTTTCATGTCTTTTAAGCTCATAGGGACCAAGAAAATTAGGAGAGGAGATTTTTTGTTCTGTTGTTATCAGTACCACCACACGACTGATTGCCAAATAAAGTTGGATCAATGATGGTGATGGTAATGGTGGGGGGAATTGGTAATGCATATTATAGACAAACTGATAATGATATTAGTTTGGTGGTTATGTTGCTGGTTGGGTGATAGTGATGATGTGTGATAATAATAGTCTTCTTCATCATCAAAATGCTCAAACTAAAATCTTTATGATTATTCATGATGGCATAGTATTAAAGTATTCATAGTATGTGCATTATTACATTATTGTCAAATTTTTTTGGGCTTAATGCGTTTTTTCACCGCTGCCACCATGGTCGTTGTCGTCATTGTAAACTGAAGTGTGAAGAAGTTTGAACTATTCATGACTGGTTGACTGCTGACTTTTTAGGTATTTAATAATCGGCAGTTATACTAGTGATAGTAGTTTTTTGGATGGAAAGGTGTTAGGCCGTTTTTATTTGGAGAGGAGAAGATGATATGATGAATGATGGTTGTGTGATGATATGATATGTGACATAATGACTTATCCTTTATCTCTTTAGCAACCAACATGTGAATATTGGCATGGCATGTCATGTCAAGTCAAATATATACATACACACACACGTGATCATTCACGATTTGTCTGAATCGTTGTCTCTTTTAAATTACTGTTGCCAAAAATATATAAGCATGTTGACTGCAGGGTAAGTTGTGATGAAAGTAATGTGGATTCAAGTGCCTTTTACAACCATTCAGCAATTACGGAGGGATTATTCGTTTTCTTCGACTATTTAAACAAATTACTATAACAACTTGAATATAAAATGAAACAATAACGACAGAATAGACACATTGGAGAGAGAGGGAGAGATATTTTGTTTCACTTTCTCACTATAACAGTCACGTCGAAGGGAAGAGACCCCTTCTACTAATTAGAATTGCAATAATAATCACAATCATGCTCATAGTGTAATCATGATTACTTTGATTGTTATTGAATTTTATATCTAGAAAATACATATGGGATGAAAAAATTTGGCAAGTTTTGTATAGTACTACAAGACTAATTGTGTGAAACTGATTGGTTTTTAATTGACTTGAGGAACCTTAAATATACTTATGTATGTATTTCTGGAAATCGGCAATGAATATACGAAAGGTACCATAGGACACCAAAGTGTTAAAAAAACTTAAAAAATATATAATGTTCAATGTTGTTAAAATTATGAGCAAATTAAAAATAAAGCTCATGCTTAAATTTCACTTTTAGTTTAAACTTTAATTACTATACCGACAAGATTTTTTTTTGAATGGATCCCACAAGTTCACAGCAAAGGGCAGCCATAAAGTCAACATTTTTTTGTGTCAGCAGCCAAAAGATGCGTTTGTTCCTACAAGTTTTCTAAAATTGTAAATTATTGGGTTTTGCACATCTATTCACCGATTGTCATCATCGTCATCATCAACTAATCATGCAAGCCCTGTGATTGTTTTTTCCGACCCGACAAGATGTAAAAAGGCATCAAATCAAATGTATATAATAGCTTCATTGTAAAAATTTCACGTTTTTTTTCTCTTCAGTTATCTGACAATACCTGAATCCAACTAATTAACATAGCGTATTAGAATGTATAATGAATTTTGACTGGGATTTTATTTTTGGTATATCTTTCAGCTTGATATGCCGAATACTACAAAAAATAACCAACAGTTGATTAAACCGTTGATGATGATAGCGAAAATAAGGATTAATATTTTTTAAATGTATTTGAGTGAGTACACCTGTCTTTTTCAAGTTTATTTTATCGTGTTTTTTGCTATGCTGCTGGTATTAAAAAAATTTTGAGAGTCATTTCTTCCTTCTTTCGTGCAAAATTTCATTATAACTTATTGCTATTAAGTATATATTTTTTACTTAAATGGAAATGAAATTTTCTACCAAGTCAACTTTGAACATTAAACCTTTTTTTGTTGTGAAAATAGCACCACCATTGCTTCTTCTTCTTCTTCTTGCACCATAAAAATATTTTTTGGGCTAATTCAAATAAGAAACTTTCAGTTTTTATGTATATTAAAGAATTAAAGATCCCGTTTTATTTTTTTCAAAGTCGTGATTTTGTTTAATAAAGTCAAAAGTAGCAGAGATTGAAGAAGAGATGTAATCATTCATAAAATGATCAGGAATCATGAAAAGCCGTGTGTATACTAACATGTTTTACTACTAATACTACCTAATAAGAAAACAAAAAATTTTAGAAGAGGAGGAAAAAAATACTCTGTCTGGTTGATAAAGGATAATAATAATTGCATATTTTGGAGTATGAAGAGGAGATCATGATGTGATGTGATATGATATGATTATGGTTGATGGCAAACATCATGCAAAGATGTGTAAGTTAAACTTGTGTATAAACTTTTTTGCTGATTTATATGCTGTGTCGTTACTTGACTGGTGTGGCTGATGTTTTGACAGCAAGTAGCATCAGGGCATAATAGAAGGAACGAAAAGATAAAATGAAAAAATGGTCAGATTTTTGGTGATGATAAATTGAGTGAGCTTATTGGGATGGAAAATACAAGGGGAAAAATGATAAATATTTACTCAATCTGTTGCGGGTTTCAAGTTGATCTTGATCATGATCATTTCATTATCATTTTCACAAAATTTGATATAGATAAGTATGATTGGAGGTGGCACAGACACAACAGTCGGGACTGTTATTACCCGCATTGCATTGCATTGCATTGTGTGTGTGTTAACAAGAAAGGAAAACAATGAAAAGCAAACCATGTAACCACTTTCTTACAAACATTTCATTTTTCACGAATTTTGTGTTTTAAAAGAGAAAAAAAACATAAAATATTTCGCAAAAAAATCCAACCATTGTACATTCGCATAAATGTGTTGAATGTTACATGAAAACTAAGGAAGTAAAAAAAACTCCAGAGATTTTCTCTCTCACAGTTAAGTTTTTTTTACTCTTGTATTTTCAAGTGACGTGCTTTGCGAATAAAAAAACCAACCACATTTACAGAATGTTTTTTTAAAATGTTTATTTCCACGATGTCGACCTTTATTGGTTAAAAACATGCGTGTTTCTTATACTCCTCATTTTTTTTCAGCGTGCTTTCTTGTATTTTGTAGTGTGTGTAAAATAATGTAAAGTAAAACTCCACGACGGAAAGAAAACGTTACTTTTGTTATTGCCTAAATTGAGTTTTTTTTCGGTGTATTATATTTTATGTATGCATGCATGCCTTTTTGAATATCAACAGAGAGAAGAACCGTTATGAAAAATCGCATAGAGAACATATCAAGTCAAGACACTCTTGTATATTACCTTATAGATAAAATTGCACAGAGTTTCACGAAGACACAATATAAAAATGCATGCATTAGAAGAAAAAAACCTGCACTCAGACTAGCTGTTTTGTTTTCTTAAAAGTCAACGTTGTTATGTAGTTTAATCCTTTTTGCTGTTAGTAAGAAAGGTAATCATAATAATAAGCCATATGCCATGCCATCATGTCAGTTTAGCTTGCTGCTCCACTCATACATACATACTTTTTTACAGGAATATCCTATCAGTTCAGAAGACACGGGTTTATGATGATGAGCTTTATAATATATTGAATTGCAATTTTTTATACGCATTGCAAAACTATGTTGCTCCTCCGTATTAGCACAATCAATAATATGTAGGAAAAAAGCAATGTAGTAGAAAATGAGTGCAGCAATCAAATCGTATTATCACAGCACACCATATATTTCAGTTCGGTTCATATATTGCAATCTTCATCATCATCCCCCTTCTCTCTGATGATATTTTGTAGAATGAACATGTTAACAAATTTGCTCTTCTCTCTCTTTTTATTTTGTCGTGGATGTCGTGAGAAGTGGTGGTGGAGGAAGAAGCAGTTTAAAAAAGCAAAGGCGGTCTTTAACTATTCACATGATTACTTATGATTTGATTTGATTCTTGTACTCTACATTATTGAAGTATCGAATCAACTAGAAAAGTTGTTAGTTTATCATCATCATCAACATGCTAACCCTTTTTACATATAAAGATGACATAAGATACCTTAGAAAATGCATGTAAATATTTTGTACAAGGTATTAGAATCGCTTCAAGCTATATAACACTTTTTCTTCTTTGGATGGTTTTTTTCGTAGTAATTTGTAATACAGGTTCCTTTTCTTAATAGCCATAAAATATAAAAAAATAAAGTTGACTAAAACACACATTAAACTATCTCGCTGCTCCTCTTTAAGTGCGGTTTATCACTTTTTTTTACTAAGAGGCGAGGAGGATTTTTTAGAGATGAGGGGCTATAATAATATGAGCTGCTGACTTGACTTGACAGTTGAATTCTCTGTTGTGGAATTTGATTAGTATACCGACCGACCGAAGATAAGAAACGGTGAGTGTGTGAGAGCCATCATCGTCATCATCATTGGTACAAAAACCACACTCTCAAGACATGTCATCTTAGAGATTTGGACTATTGTCGCGTTTCACACCATCATCATCGCAACAGCAGCAAATGATGCTACTACAAAATGGAGAGACTATGATCCTTATTGTTTTGTTAGTACAACAATGAGGCTGACTGTTTCCTTGTGATTTGGTCATACTAATAAATAAATGTATAAAAATTTATAATAAGTCAGCAAGCACCACTACTGCAACAGTAAAGAGAGCTTAGTTAAAAGTTATAATCAAATCTTTGTTGATATTTTTTTGGTTGGGATTTCTGTGCCAAAATGGATGACGACAAAAAAGTCAGAGGGTTGAGGAGACGACGAGCAATCAAAATCAAATGGGATTACCAATATTACCATGATTATTTAAGATTGAATGTCATAATGGTTTGGATGACGATGATGATGATGACAATGCTAATAGTTATTTAATTTATACCAGATTTCGAAATAAAATAGGACACACCTTGATTTTGTTGGAAATGCAAAATAGATGGGACGTTGCATTGCATCTTGCAAAATGCACCTTCAACAAAAGCAAAAAAATGTCAGGAGAGAACAGAAGATCGTCAGAGAGACAGTTGGCCTACCTTTTGTATAGTTTAGGTTTACATTTGCACGTCGACATCACCCAACATATATATTGGACACCGTTGTCAAGTCAACGAAAGAGTTAAGAAAATGATTATTTTATGATGATTATTATAGGGCACCCTCCTCCGATGTTAGTGTCAATTTGAATTTCGAACATATCAGTTATTTATTAGTAAATGTTAACATAGTTACAACGTAAAAAACAGCATGGAGCTGTGTGGTAATGGGTCACAGTATTTTTTTCTAAGTCAGGTTACTATAGTGACTGTTGATGATAATGAATCAGTTTACATTTATGCGTCATTGTCCTAAATGATTTTTTTGAGGAGACATCATTATAAAGTTTGCACTTACAAAAAGCATATAAATAAATATATTAGCTCGCTCAACAGTGAAATGATTTTATTTGCAATGATTTTCAATACCCAAATAAATTTACTGTTGTTGTAAAAATAGCGAAACAGTGAAAAGGAAATGCAAGAAGATATCAGAAAAATGTAATTTCCAAATAAGGAATCAATGCAGAAACACAAAATGCAAATAAATGCGTGCTGAATTTGTTCTATTTTGAAACTCTCAAGAAAATAACAACATGTACAATCCCCAGCATGCAATATACGTGGCTTAACAGAACATTTTCAAATAAAACATCTCTCGCCCTTTTTTACACTCACACCATCATCACCATCACCACATTATCTCATCGTCCTAAAAAAAATTTCTTCGCATCATTAGTAATACAAAAAGGAAATGATTTGAATATCGTGCAGAATTATCATCACAGTTATCATTCAACTCAAAGTAAAAAAAAATCTTTGATCATGTATAGTCATAAATCTAACACTATTTTTATTTCGATTGGTGCTTTTGATAGCAAAACTTATATCTGTCTATTTAATAATAAATAAATAAATAGGAACCACGACAAAAAAAATAACCAAAGTAACGCAAAAGACGGTATCGCAAACTACAAACCATCACCATTTAAAATTGTAAATAAATAGAAATGGACGTGGTTTCAAGAATAAGAAGAGATTAGTTAGTTATTTTAGTGGTGTGGTGTTGAGCGAATTATTAGAAATAGATCTACACACTTTAAAAAAAGCTATATGACATGACAATAAGCTGAGAGTTGTGCGAGGAATAGAAAAAAAAACAATTTCGACATGAAAATCATGACTATGACCATCGAATCGCAAAGTGATCGTGTTTGTGGGAAAGTGTGTTGAGATGGGTTGGGATATTCCGAAGATGAAGAAGAAGACAAAAATCAAATAGAGAGAGAGAGGAAGAGATGACGACAAAAATAAAATAGAGATAAGCAAAGCGCTCAACCATAATATTATTAAGAGCAGCAAACAATAAAAAGGGAGAGGAAACAATATCACACACACTCATTCAACCACTATCACCATATCGCCACCACCACAACTCTGAAATTTTTAGAAATAAACAATAAAAAAAATCGTGTGGTCAGTCAGTGAGTACCATTTTGAAAACCCTTTTTTTAGAGACAGTTTGCAAATCTGCATAAATATATATTTTATTTCCTGTGTGATTTGCTTTATCACCGTTTTCTCTCATCTCCTAGTATTATCACTACAAGAAATGGGATGAGACGATGGGATGAGAAGAGATGTTTAAAAAAAAATAAAACTAGGATGATATGACGAGATGACGATAATAAAAAGTGTAAAGTATTTGTAAATCATGAGATGTTGGATGGTTGGGTTTTTTGCATGAATTTACATTTCGATGAGGATGATTCGGTTGTGTTGTTTTATTAATAGGTTTATTCCTCTCTTCGAGCCCGCCCCACAACCCAAAATAAAAATAGATATTGCAATTTTTATACCATTTATATTTCATGTGTCTTTCTATTTTTATAATTACTTATTGTGAAATTGGAGCTAAATACGTATGCATACAAGTAGGTGTAATGTCATAAAACTGTCGAAAAAGGAAGTAAGTCTAGAATCCTAGATTAAAAGTTTTTATAGCATGTTTTGTTTTTTCCTTAAGAGGCTTTTGCACGTTTATTGCGTCAACATTTTAACATGTGTAATAACTTGAGTATGATAAGATGAGAATAATATTTTATGTTGTAACTTCCAATTCCAATTTAAGTGTTTAAGATGCCACCACCACCACCGAGTTCGTTGCTCTAGCGGTGGAGCGGAGAAGGTGTGATTGATTGGGTTGGAAAATCATCACCAAAATGTGCAATTATCTAGCACAGCTTTAAACGAAAGTAATTAAGAGAAGGAAGCATTTATTTGGATTCACTGGTCCGAAATGTAATTATTAGTATTTCTCCATTTTTTAATGATTGTTCAGCAATATATGTCACACTCACGACGCCTACATCCCTCAATATGAAATTGAGAGAGAGACCACCTTTTCTTCTTGGGCAATTCATTAAAAAACCGAAAAGATAATAAAAAAAATGGATGATCATCATGATGACCATATATTCATTCGTGTTTGATTAAACCAGTGGTGGTTACTGGCCAACCACACCAACACCGCTACCGCCACCACCATGAGCTCAATAATGAAAAGGTGGTGGTATTAAAATTTGTAAGCTATAAATACATTCATCAATATGCATGAACGTGTTCAATATTCTCTTGATATTTTTATTTCTGCATCCTTTTTGCATTTTACAGTTATGTATATTTGATGAAAGGATGAGCTGAGCTTGTTTGCAGTTTGCAACGTGGAGGGAGACACGCAGTGTATTAGCATATTTTGGCGAAAGCAATAATCCAAAATGCAACGCAACCTGCAACCTATCATGATGCGATGCGATGGGATATGACGTGAACGTGATGTTATGATATGATGGATGCAAAAGTGGTCAACTATTTTTTTTCGTCTTCAGAGACTCTACTCAACCAACTTGCCTTAGGCCAGGTTCTATCCTCCTCCTCCTCCTCGTCGTCATCAAACCAACGCATTAAATATATTATGTACACACACAATCAACAATCAATGTTTATAAGATAGACAAGAAGACGAAGAAGAGATTCACATTGTTACTCTGCTAGTTTGATTTCATTGCATATGGTGATTGCTCGTCCATCTACATATCGTCATCATTTAGTAAAAACACTTTGATGATGCGAGATGCAATGCATCTGCCGCCTTGTGTTCCCATTCAATAATAAAATATTATTATTTCTCTTCTTGTTGAGCAAATAATTACAAAAACGTACGATTATATTACACACCGAGTGAAAAAATATAATTTGAAATCTATTGCTTATTGCGTAGCATCCCATTTGAAAAAATAAAAAATCCCGAAAAGGAAATAACATGCATAGCTGGTTGGACGGCGATGTTTTTAATTTTGAATAATAATTTTAATAGCTAGTCATAGGCAGGAATTAGCATTTAGCACTATCTATCTATACGTTTCGTGCAAATAATTTTTTTGAAGAGGGTATCAATGATGACATGACTGGGATAAAAAAATATATAAATTACATTTGAGTTTTTTAATGCCTAAGAAGTTAACCAAGCCAAAAAAAATTAAAAAGGGTTATGTTACATGTAAAAGTTTAATCAGCTATCATGCAAAATATGTACGGTGTTTATTTAACATTCTCCCGGTTGTATTGTTTTTCAGTTAGAAGAAATTCTTTAGGATGATGCGTTATTCTCTTTGGTTTTGGGAGAGATATGATCAATTTACGATTGTTGATGAGTAACAGTAGTGTGTATACTGTGTACACATTTTTTTTTGTATAAAAATGGACAAGAATTTAAAAATGAATGAAAACGTCCTCCATCCTCCGAATAAAGTGAGATCATTTATTTGATTGTTGTCACGTTTAGACACTCAAATGTACATGCATATAAACATGTTTTATTAAAGTATAAAGCAAGAGGATTTTTTTTCAATTTTGTTGCTTCAAGTATTATTATTATTTTTTTAAACCTAATCTCTTCCTATTTGCTATAGTCCCTGTGTAATAGACAGAGAGTTTTAAAGGAAGGCAAAAATTATTTAAAAAGCAGATTCACAAGTCTGATTTGATATTGGACCATCCTTCAAGGCACGCAGCATGCATAGAAGGATTAACAGTTTTTTTATTCACAAAAAAAGCATAATGGGCTTGTATGATGTGAATGTGAAGCTTCTATTCTAATAGATGAAGTTTCATGATAAGCTTTTTGTTTTGCCAAATCAAATTTTGCAGTGCCAGAAGTCCTCCAATGCAATGCCGCGTTGGGCTGCAGTTAAACTAACAGATTTACTCTTTCATAAAAAAAATTAACGAACAAAAGCGGTTTCTTATTTAGTATTTTATTTTACATTGCAAACAGAACAGGAGACAAGCCTGTCTTGTGGTTTTTTGGATTTCGTTTCGCCAATAAAACAACCGGAAGCAATACTAGTAAAGAAAGAATGGCTAGTTAGTTTGCAAGAGACAGAGATCAAGTTTACTTTGTTAGTGTTTTTTGAGATAATAAAATTTGCACGCACGAAAACCACTAATAAATAAATAATCAGAGGAGTAACCTTCAAACTGGAAATATCATTTGGGTTAGTTTGTTTGTGGGAGATAATGTCACTCAAGTCATTTTTCATGCAAAAACATAAAAGAAGGCATTTTTAATAATAATAATTACAATTACAACAAAAGCCGACAATTTTTTTTCTAATTTTAGTTGAAAGCCTTTCAATTTGGTTGGAGTCTAATGCTTTGATAAATACACGATGTGAGTGACGAGTGAAGAAAAACGAAATAGCAAAACATTTCTAATGTCACAGTAACAGTAATGAACATGAGGCCATTAGCAGCATATCCAAGGTCAAATATTGAAAAGTATTTTAGCCTAAAGACTTTACAAGAATTAATGGAGTTGTGTGAGATTATGCTCTTGTTAACTGTCTTTCGGTTGGACGATTTATCTTTTAATTTTTATGTAAAAATTTAAACTGTTCAAGATCAGAAATTACAGTTGAAACATTTAAGTCAAAAAATACCTATTTATCTTATTCAAGACACACAAGGAAGACTATGTATGTATGTATTATGTATATAATTTAAAATGTGTGTTTTACGCACGTGAATTCGTGCGTTTCCTTTTTTATGAAAAGAAAGTTTTTTTATTAAAAAATTTGGTGGTGGTGATGGTGATGGTGATGCACAGCAACAATCTACTTTAATACTCTCGAAAATCAAAGAACACAATTATTTCATTTATTCCACCACCACCACCACCATCAATTGACGAGAGAAAGGAATAGTTATATTGCAGACATAAAAAATATACTTGATGAATACACAGATAAGGAAATTAATTTGTAGTTGTTTGTCTCATGTTTACTTGTGACTGGGAGAATGTTAACTAAAAAGTTGTAGAGTAATTACTATTTATTGTTTACTTCCATCATTTGAATGTGTGTGAGTGTGTAATATCCATGGCAATGAATAGATGATGATAAGACGTTAGAGAGGTTTTCTCCTTATGCTCAACTGTCCATGGATGAGTTACAAGATACTAACTAATTAAAAATATAATGTTGCTTGCAACGCAATTTACAAAACATTTATAAATAATAATAGTTGCATATGTGTGTCTATACATTGTAAGCATTTTGTGAATGATTTACGGACAGGAACCATAAGAAATAATTATTAAGATGTAAAATGAAGTTTCAATTCAATAAATTATTACATAATTGCTGTAAAGTTTCCGCTGCTGTTGTAATAAGGTAGTACGTATAGGTGTTAGTGATGAGGTCTGTTGGGATCAGGGAGTATAAATCCCACACGTTAAATTGAAAATTGTACACTATGTGTACAACATAATTAATATTAAATGTAATTATTCATTATGTATAAGTGCAGGGGCGCCGCTGGGTCCATTTTCCAGGGTGTGAAAGGGGAAATTCAAAATACCCCAATTTTACAAGTTTTTTTTTTGCGAAATATGCTGTTTTAGCAAAGAAAACTACATTTACATACACATGCATAAGTGCATTTAATTGTAGT
>JAQFXM010001149.1:0-35720 GCA_034693345.1 Entomobrya multifasciata | reverse complement strand
CCGCTCTCTTCATTCACCATCACCATCGTCGTCATCATCAACATCTCATCTTCTCTCCTCTTCCTTTTTTTAACTTTCTTGTTTGCTTCCACTACTTCCACCACTTACAAGCACATACTTACATTTTACAAGTTTTACTGACGAGGAAGGAGACTGATCAAGAGTTGAAATGCTGATAACCATGTTGAGTTGGTAGAAAAAAGAGTGAGGAACAAGCACTGAGCAGTGAGCACGATTTATATATGATCATCTTGCCATCCATGCTAGTAGTGGCGGTCGTCGTTTCGTGTATTACCATAAAAGATTTGTTGGGAAAAAAATCCTACACACATTTTATTCTCTCCTTTGCAAGCAAGCCAGTCAGTCAGTCATACTCACCACCACATAGTCATCATCATCATCATCATAAAAAAGGCAGGCAAGGCAAGAGAAATTTTTTTGTTTGAAAAATACAAGCAAAGTAAGTCAAGAAGAGAATGAAGAAGCATTTTTGAGTATTGAACATGTTGAAAAATAAAAAGGTAAAGTAAGCAAAAGCAGGTATTATTATTCTTGTATATACATTTTTTTGTGCTGAGGTTAGTTGAGGGTAATAAAAAGATGTTTTGGTGAAATAAAAAGGAAAAAAAATGGTAAAGTGAATTTGAGAAAATATTAAGAAAGACGAGAGCAGTAAGAGGATGAGAGAGAAGGAAAAAGGCGAGTGTAATACTGTAGCATACAAACATACATTAGAGAAACGAATATAAAAAAACGAGAGAGATGATGAGCTGAGGAGATAGTCAACACGGTGCCGTGTTTGGTTATGTGATGTGTGTAGAGTTGTGTGAGAGAGTGATTTGATTTGGCCGACGTCGTTGTCGTCGCTGTCGCCTCTTTTTTGGTGAAATTATATAGATCTTTTGTGCTGTCCTAATTATAAAAAAGGTAATTTGCAATTAATTGAGAAGGAGAGGGATTAATTAGTGTAGATGGAATGTAGAAATGGTTTGGGTTGAGTGTAAACCAATTAAGGGATCATCAGAGATGTAGAGTGGTTAGTCATCATTGGCTGGTCGGTCAATCGGTGTTAGTAGTTTTTACAAAGTTGAATTTGAATTATATAGTGTAATTATTATAATAGCTAAAGGAAGAGTGGCAGATTGATTTGAGGGATTCTTGTTTTAACTTTGAGTCAAGTGTTGAAAACAGCTGAGCTTTAGGTTAGATTAGTTTTGAAGGTTCTGTTAGAGAAATTTTAAATTGAAAGACTTAAAAAGTTTGTTTTTAAGTACAATAGCTCGACTTAAACATTTTTTAGATGGTGTAGTGCAATAAACTGTTTAATTTATCAACCGTAATGCTTACGATAAACACTTAGTTATGTTTCTGTGTATATTTTGAGAATATCCTTGTCTATAGTTAATTACTCATGTAGTCAGCTGTTTTGGGGGATATCAATTTTTCAAAGTGTATTTTTGTTTCATTTTTTAGGTAAGGCAAACTTGAGCTGTGGCCATTCTAAATTTCTTGTCTTTTGAGAAAGGATGAATGCTGCACATCAAAGTGACATAAAAGTTTGGTTTCAAAGTGCAAAAATCTACAATGACATCCTTAGTGTAAACTTTAAAAAGGATAGGATCAAAACTTTTCTGTAAGAACATGAGACTAGATCCGGTAGTGTCATGAGTGTGACTTAGAATAACATGGGCTATCCGGAAGACAATACTGATCCTCCAATGTCAAAGTGCAAAGAAACCAAGAAACTCCTCCCGGCCACTGTGGCCTGGGTGCTTCTACTAACCACTACTTCCTTATTTTTCGTCTTCTTGTAAGTTTGAAATTATTTGGAGTTTTGATGATAGATAATTAAAACAGATAACTAGAATGTTTTTATTTCTTGCATCCACAGAGGACAATTTTATGCCATGCAATACAGTGTATGGATTCCAATCGGGGAGGCATTTATTGCTGTAATAGTCATTGCAAATTTTACCTTAGCCACGTTTATGGACCCTGGGGTGATACCAAAAGGTAACTGAAAACGGAGACATTTTTAAAATCCAAGTTAAACTTAAATAAACTCGCATAAATAAATGAGCAAACTATCGTTGTCTTTCTTAGCTGCCCAAGGTGAAGACGACAACGACGACTGTCGAGCACCGTTGTATAAAACTGTAGAAGTGAATGGAATCACTGTTCGTATGAAATGGTGTGTAACTTGTCGGTTTTACCGTCCTCCGAGGTGCTCTCATTGCAGTGTATGCAACAACTGTATAGAGGTAAGTTTTTGTGACCTATCTAATTTTGATATATTTAAAATCGGATTTACTTAACTGGAGTTTTTTGTTATAGACCTTTGATCACCACTGTCCGTGGGTAAATAATTGCATCGGCCGTAGGAACTACCGATTTTTCTTCATGTTCCTTGTATCACTGTCGATACACATGATTGCAATATTTTCATTATGCTTAATTTACTTGCTTCAGCACATGGACAAAATGTCCGAACCAGAAACGATAGTAGCGTAAGTGCAACATTTATATATGATACATGATGCATACCCAAAAATGTCATAGTTTAATGCTTATTGTTCTTTTCTCCCTATAGTGTTACCGTTATGGTTATAATTTCACTGCTTTTTATTCCAATATTTGGTCTCACTGGATTCCATCTTATCCTCGTTTCAAGAGGGAGAACCACAAATGAGCAAGTTACTGGCAAGTATCGAGGCGGATTTAATCCATTTTCCAGAGGATGCTGTAAAAATTGCTGTCTTACGCTTTGTGGACCTAGCTTTCCAGGGTAAATTGGTTTTACCTAAAAGTGATAAAGAGTTTAATTCTTCATTATACTAATCAATTATCGTACTCATTATTGTATTTCCTAGATTGGTCAGAGCTAAGCAACTTCACATGATGGATCAATCATCGGTCGTATCATATAGGGCCCGACCTGGCGGTCCACCAAACTCTCATCTTCCCACCAACAATCCGCCTAATACTGGCAACCAGGTAAAAGTTTACGTCGATAATGGACAGTATTTCACGAATCCGAAATCAGGAAACCTTCCCTCTCTGCATTCTCCCAGAAATTATCGTCAGGTAAGCTTATAACAAAATTAAAATGACAAAAAATAAGTAAAATCTGGCGACCAGATTTACTGCTTCTCCTACTTGCCTTGCGGTGGCTGTGGGGGCTCAAGCTGATGCCATGCTGATGATTTCTACTTCTACCTTGCACAAATACATACTTTAATAATACTTCATACCTACCTGAGTATTTAACATAAATAATAATAGTAATACTATTAGCTATATACACGGCAATATTTTCTCTGGGAGAATGCAATGCAGTTTGTGAGTGTTTCCTTGTGTGCAAAAACAAACGTAATTTTTTCAAATTCTTGTTAATATGCTTGCTTTTGATTTTGCTCAGTTTATTCTGCTTTTGGGTTCTTAGAATTTTATTTTATTGTAGTTAGTCGCAATGTTTTTAAAAACCACAATACCTGGTATTTACTAATTTGGTGATATTTTATCCTAGATGCTTCCTTCAACCAATAAGGATGCATCTGACCAGGACTTGGGACTTCAAGCTTCCCAAAGTCTGGACTGTGAACCAACTCCTCCAATCCAGAGACATGGCTCTAAAACCAACTTCTTTCTTCCTCCAACCGGAAATCAAGAAGTGGATGGAGGAGGAGGACCACCACAAATGAGACATGCTAGAGGACCATACACACATGGATCACCGCATCCAAATCGACAACGGTAAATATGAAAGCCTAATTATTGTATATATATGTAACAGTAGTAAGTAAATAGAATTGCGTCTTAATTTTCACGTAAATTACTTTCTCTGTTTTAATTTACGATGCACAGCATATATTCCAGTAGTTCAAAAATCTCTTTCTTTACTAAAATCTGAGTTTTTAAAAGTTGAATGTTAAGTGGTATTTATTAACGAAGAGATAATTCATCCATTTAACAATTTAAATATCGTCTTAGGATTTTGTATATATGACGCAGTAATTACAGTGTGACAGTAATTTTTGTTGTTTTGATAAAAAACTGAAACGGTACAACTCTTACTTGAATGGTTAGTTAGTTTGTACTCGCAATGAAATGTACTTGAGATCTTCCAGGAATGAACTCTCGGATGATTCAAGCGAGCACGAGCCCCTTAATGATGATGATGAAGAAGATTTTGAATCAGCATAGGGAGCAAGCAAGATGATGATGATTGATGCTACACTTATCTGACTCTCACTCACTCACTCTCACTCTATCTATCTTCTTAATTGCCATGTCAACAACAGTATCAGTCAAAGTATGATGATGATAATGGTACTGATGATACTCCTCCATCTTTACTGTAGATTACCTATTATAAAATGCAACTATCCATACAGTTTATGTAATTCAGATGGAATGTAATCAGCTAGAAGCATTCGTTTTCTTTCCATTTATTATTAATTGTACTATAATTTATTGGTTTGGACTGTACGTTTATATAATCTCTTATTACCGTACCGCTTCATTGGTAAATCCAAGAATGTCTTTAGAAAAGATTTTGTTTTTTCTGTCGCCACTTGAGTTTATACGTTTCTTTTCTTATTTTTTTTGTTGTATGCAGAAACGGTGATGGTCCCCGTTCTCGTAGCCAAACGCCAGAATCCTTGTCTTCTCCATCAGACGCAGTACTGGGTGCAGATACAATCACTAGCCCAACGCTTCATCAGAAAATTCGCGCAATTGGGGGTGTTCCTACCCCATTTGCTGTTTCTGCTAGTCCTGGCATACGTAGATCTAACCCTCCAACACCAACCCAAGCTTCCACCTCCGGAGGAGTTGTTTCATCTAGAGCTACAGACTACGTTGTCGGTGGTCCACATGACTGTATGGTACCTGGCCCTTCCATCGGGCGACCTGTGTATCCTGGCTACTACATGGATGACGGGTATGTGTCCACCTCAGGTGACCAAAGGCGTGTCTCATCTTCCACGGAAATGATGTACGAACGTCAGATAGTTGGTCCACCACAACATCAGCAATATCATGCTGCTCCTCCTGTCGGCATGGTTGCTGGACTGAATCGCGACTCTTCCGGTACTATCAGAGAGCTCGCAAGCTCCCCACAAAATGGGGTTTACCTCTGGAAGGACAACTCCCCCACCCGAGTAGCGAATCAAAACTTTAACTCATCGGGTGTTGCGGTAGCACCATCGGCAGCAGTTACTAGCAACTCCAACTATTTTCACTCGAATCCCACCAGCCCAATGCAACCAGCAATGATGAACTGCTCGCAAAATAATAGCATGTATAGTCGTGGCTACGGAGGCCATCCTTCTTCAGAAGGATCCTTAATAGGCTTCCCTGGCTCACCCAGTTTTTCACCAGCAGGACCTCCAGCAATACCAACGTCGCCCAATGGGAGAAGAAAAATGTATGGCGGTCCACAAGTTATGGATGGAGGGGGTGTACGACCAAGTCCCCTCCAAAGAAGACCTATGAGTTTTGTACGAGCGCTAGAAATGACAGACTCGCTAGACATGTCAAATAACAGAGGTGCCAATAACCGTAGTAGTCCGGCTGGTACGCCCAAAGGACCTGGCCAATCTTCTCAAGTCAATGATATTTCTGATAGAGCAAGTGTTTATGATATGAACTACGAAATTTCCGTGTAGTTACTACGTTCAAATAGAGAAGAAAATATCTATCGTCGACATAAACAAATATTTCAGATTTTATATACTTATAACAAAGCATAAAAAGCGTAAAACTATAAAAAATAATACTTGTATGTTTAATGAGTATATTAATTAACATAACAATGTTACTGTTTGTTAAAAAACTATTTAACCTGGTGACATCAGAAATATTATACTGTATTATTATTATATTAATACAATTACCTCTTAAGAAATGTTATATAAACAGAAATATGTACCATTTTATGCATGAAATATAATTGTGCGTAATTCTCATCCTCATCATGTAAAAAAGAGTTTCCCTTTTTATATGCTATATACTTCTAAGTAATCTGTCGTCAAATAAATAATGATAACAAGTAGGCTAATCTTGGAAACGTTGAGCGATGATATGAAAGAAATGTTGGGTGTCCATTATACTTACTTACCACCAGCCATTATTCTCAGTTAAAAACTTTTTAGCTATCTTCTTGCGCTTGTGACAAGTTAGTGAACAAGTGAAATTTAATCTAGAATCATATCGCCATCTGTACTGGAATTTAAGTTTTTTCTTTAATAATCAAAAACATTCTGCATTTGACATTCTCTACATTCTACCTTATTATTTTTATAGACTTCAAATTAATGACGTATTTAGCTTCTCCAATCACTATTAGAATCAAGTTTTATTACTGTTCTTCAATAACAACTTCCTTTGTCTATATCCATTCTAACTTGTTTATTGTCAGTATTTATTAGTTATTGTACGGTTCTTATTATCAATTATTATTACGGATATCTAAGACACTCTGTCAATTGCTCTTGATAAAGACTATGACTAATTGACTGTGAACTTGCAGTCTGTTGAAAGAGGCTAAGTTTGGTGATCCGCTTCTTTGCATATTATGTGTATGCCATGACATGAAAATATTTTTTTAGATCCTGACCATGTCAAAAGGTATCGTTCTTATATATGATCAAAAAGTATTGATTCTCTTTCGTCTCTCTAGAGAAGAAGAACATCTACTCTTCATGCTAACCATTTCAGTTTTTTCTGGGTTGGTTGGTTGGTTGTTTTGACAGTACAAAAATATATAAACCTTAATTTTAAATCTCAGGAATATACCAATATTTCTAGAAGATTTTTGTTCAAAGAGTCGATAAGTTTTTGGTAGTGGATGGAGGATGGTACTATGGTGTACTGTTATAATTTACTCAGAGTTGTGAACTGAAAGAATGATCGAAAAAACTATTATGTAGTAATGAGGGCTATTATTACTATTATTATTGTTGTAATCTTAATAAGTATCTCATGCCATTTGTTTTAATATTGTTATCCTATTGGCCTATGAATCTGCATAGCTTCCATATCCTCCTCTCTGAACTCCTACCGACGAGAAAATTAACCCTTTCCATTTAATTTTTGTACTTTACTTTAATACTAATTCATTGATTAACAGTTTAACAGTAACTATTGTTGAATATTTTTGTGTAATGTGCCAATAAGAATAATACATACATGATACATGCATAATAACTCATACCTACCAAACAAGAATTATTACTGAGATTTTCAAAATAATTTTGCATGTACCTTACATAACATATTTACTTCAAATTAATCGCCATTTGTTTATCTTTCCTGTCACCTGTGTCCGTATTGCAGTTTAAAGATTAATTAAAATGATTGTATTTAAGTCAAGCTTTTCTCAAAAAAAAAGCGTACCACCGAATCAACGTACAGACGAACATATGTACATACATATTTAAATACCCAAAATATCAAAGCTGGAAAAAAATATAGTTACTATTTGACTTGACTTTATTACCAACCAGAGTTATAATATTGGAAAATGAGCTTTTTGTAAGAATATTTTTAATAAGGTTAAGACCTCTAGAACCGTATTAAACTACTACTGATATTATAACTAAAGTTTGTTATTATTATGATCATTCTCATGTAACCCTTTTTGTATAGCTTAATAAGAATTCACACAAGAGAAGACAATTAAAAAAAGAAACTACCAATTTACTACAATGAAATCATTACAAAATGCCTACTGTCCTTCAATTAGAGAAATGTTTTCCTTAAAATGGCTTCAGTAATTTGCAACAACGAAATTACTTTTCCCATGAAAAATCAAGCGAAACATTTTATTCTCCCATTGTACCTTGTTTTATCATCAATATTGTTGTTAATCTTGTTAATAATTTGTATTCAAACTAGAGTTTTTATCATTCTTAGCATTCTAAATTGCACTGAATTCCTACGTAAATTGCATTATCACCATTTTATAGTCCATCTCTTTTTGCTTTGTTGTATCATGCATGAAATTAGAACTTTTTAATAATTTTAAAATGATAATCTGTTGAGGAGGTTTTTACAAGGCACTACTGATTATCTAGAAAACGCGTATAGTAGCTAGTTCGAGTGTTAGCTTAATGGCAGTTTTGCATTTAAATGTGAATTTTTCAATTGGATTTGCTGAAGCTGAAGAAGCACGCCTGGTTATCTTGCCTTTGTTATAAGCGTATCTGTATAAGTAGCATGAGTGTAATTCTCGGGAAAATTGTATCTTATCTTAGTGCCTGTATTTTATAATAACGAAAAAAGTATCATCAAATCAATCATAGAAATTGAAAGGTGAAAGGTTAGTACGGGAACAAAGGAGAGATTCCATGACAGTCAGTTTACAATTACATACTTATTATGATTAAAAGTTAAGTTTGTAAAAGGTCAGTCTGAATTATTAGAACTTTTCTGTACATCTTCATTTTAAATTTTACACTATGCAATTGTGCTCTATTCAGTTAAATTAGGTAAATTTGTGTGAATAACTTTGAACTGTTTGTCATTTACAAATACTGATCAAGGTATTGGAGATTGTATTGGAAAGAAACGAAATCAATAACAATAAATAATAATATGCATGAAAAATCAATCAAAAGTCCAAGAATAAAAACGCGCAGCAAGAGCAAAGATGCGTAATTTATATGATAAATTAATACATAATGGTAGCTGAATTTTGTATCTGTTTTAAGTTAACTAATTCGCTGCTAACAAATAAGTGCAGGCATTTTTTAAAGCTATTGATGTTTACATTGCTAACCTAACGGACGTGTATATCAGAGGCAGTCAAAATGATGTCTCTAAAATCAAATCATGCGGAAATTATTCAAGCTGTGTATTTGACTTTTGATTGATTGATTGATTATATGAATTAGGTAATATTATTATGACTATGTATGTCTAAAGTGATTGGGTGTGACAAAGAACGTATGCAAATATTGTGGCCCCACTGGCGTTCTTAAATATTTCTGTATTGATCCAATTTTAAGAATATTGATATGACATGTATTTCTCAAAATCTGACTGAAAAAAAAACTATAACTGAAATACATATTAATAAAAAGAAAAAAGTCATTTATAATTTGCAAATGAAAAATTGTTTACGTTTTTATTTATTTCATACACACGACGAGAACTATCGAAACACTACAGTTTAAAATCACAGAAAATTTAATCACAATTTTCAGCAAAATACGTATCTCTAAACAATTTTTGCATTAAAATATTAAAATTCAGTACTGTGTTTTTTATAGTTACGCATTCACATTAATTGATTCCATCTAATTACACGAGTACCCCTTTCAAATCACATGCAAGGTTAAAAATTACTGCTACCTACCTAGTGCATAGCATTTTAAAATATTACGAGAGCCTATTTTGGAGTTGACGTTAGTGGAGATGAACCAGCCTCTAGCAACATGGTTGTATTCAGGGTTCCATCAGTGGTCGATACGGTATCGTCGAAATCACTTTCAGTAATAGGATCTCCATGCCGGCGTTTTAAATCGATTCTGTAATTAGCAATTAGTGATTAATAATTCTTTTCATTCCATACGAATTTTATTCCACGATGCATGCTTACATTTTCTTTTTCTCCTCTCGAAATTGTCGATACAATCCCAAGGACGCTTTATCATACGCATTTTTCTTCTCCTCCAGTTCTTTCTGTGCTTGTAGAGATTCCATCAGTTTGGTTCTCCATTTGGACGCAGTTGACGCATTCTCCGACGCCATTCGTTTAAGCTGTTTGGCCTTCAAGTCTGTATAATGGAGTTTCCCTTTGAGATTCTTCACCGTCTCTTCGTACCCTTTTATCTTTGCGTCGAAATCGTGAGAAATCCTCTTGTATTTCTTGATTTTTTCCTGAAGCTGCATATTTTCTTGATCTCCTTTGTCCACCTTGGCTTGCAGTTCTTGAACTTTATCCTGAAAATAAAACAATTTCAATTTAAAATACTATTAAAATTTCGGCTACACAGTATTGATATGTTTTCAATATGGCATTGCGCATTGCATTGTAATTGGAAAATTCTTCACCTTGAGATCTTGAATTTCTTTGCCTTGCTTCATAGTAATAGACTGCAAAATTACGTTCTCCTTCATTGTATGATCCATTTTCATTTGGTCGTAAATGCTGGAACAAGAGCTAATCCTAAGACGATCGGTAGATGCCTCCGACTTCACGGGGGACACTGATGGAGTAGCGGACATGGCAACAAATGGAGATTCCACGCTATTGTTGTTGTTGGTGATAAATGTCTGCAAAAAAGTAGAAATAAAATAGCGTTTCCATTAAACATAATATATTCCACCTTCGGTTTTAAATCAGTGATCAAATGTCACTTATGTCTCTTGTTACCAAAACATTGTTGGACCCTCCGGCTGCTGGGGGTTTGGACACAGCAATCCTAAACTTTGTTTGCACATTTTTCACAAGTTCATCCATACTAAAGTCAGAAGCTTCTGATCCCTTCGGCTTATCCGCAGCTTCAGACGTACTCTTTATGCCTGCCTTATTTGTCTGATTAGACGACGACGAGGCTCCATTTCTATGCTTTGGACAATTCTTATCGCTACAAGAAGCACCTGTAGATCTTGTTGGATTACTCGTCGTAGTAGCACCGTTTGACCCGTGTTTAGGACAATTTCTATCTCCGCAATCGTGAACCCCAGTTTGGGGTTTGTTGGGAACAGATGCCATTTCGATTTCACTTTCGAAAAATTTAGAATACTGAAGTTTAAAACATTGATGCACAATATTCGTTATAAATGCCAATGGTGAATGGGTGCCGGTAAGAATGTGAATGGTAAAAGGTTTTCTTTCCGAAAGCGACACATCAAACTTTCATTGCATTTTATTGTTCTTATTCTCTTGTCTTAAATCATATACAAATTGTATATTATTTGCCTAGTACTAATATAAGTGCGATTAGTGCCTATTACCTTCAAAAGACATGCTTGTAGTACTTCTCAAGTTGTACCCTATTTCAATATGCTAGCTAAAATCCTGCTATCGTTACAAGTACAACGTGAATATCCTTAAAAATAATCTAATTTTTAGTTTTTCGTCTCTACCAACTGTAACCATAATGTATACATTCAGGAGACTCTAGAACTTTCTTTGGCGTAACGTGAATGTCTTGTTAAATTAGACTAACTAAACACGATGTTCGCAAGGTACACGAGAATGATAGCTTATCTTATAACTATGTTATTGTACGGAAAACTGTGTTCTCGCAAGAGAAAAATCTGGAGATCACACAACGAATTTGTGGAGACAATTTGAATTTTAAGATATGTAAAACTTCTGTTTTACTCTTCTACAAACTGAAGTAAACTAAACTATTTTATGATTCTCTCCTACTAGGAAACCAGCCGTATACTAACTATGCTTTAAAAAAGTGAACACATGCACTACTCAAATACTCTGGTAACATCTTAAGATACTTGCAAACTATTGATAAAAATTATAGGGCGCTTTCGTTATTTTGATTGTTAACTGCAGACAGTGTGCATATATACATGAACCATGATTTTAAAAATATTATTGCTATTTTTAAAGCTTGATGAAAGCCTGATATATCGGCTCTGTATTTTTCCTTACTGCTAATATTAATTTATAGGTCATTAAAAGGCATTATCATATTAAAGCACAAAGGTTTTCTTTTCAAATCACCGCACAGTAAAATTTTGACTCGCGTTTCAAAATCGAAAACAAATAAATTATTACAAGTAACATAAAATTATATTGTACACTACAGTGAAGTACATCGTAGTACATCTTTTTCATAATTCTAATAGCAGCAAAAAAAAGTATGTTTAATGATATGTCGACACGTAGCAGCCGCTTAGTAGAGTAGAGATGGTATTTCTTGCTAAAACTATCTAAAATATCATCATCGGTTTAAAAAATTAAAACTTTTCCGGCGTTATTGAGCACCTTTAAACTAAACGAGTTTATGCTGGCTGAAATTTAGCTTAGTTTAACTCATTAAAATATTTACACATATTTTTGCATATTTCCGTATAACAAAAATATTAAAATTGGACATTACATGCATATCATATGCATACGATTAAAACCTAATTCATTGGTATTGATATAACCATAAAATACACAGCTTAAATATAAAATACGCGTTTCTCACACACACAAAATTTCCCCTTACTCTGTAAAATGCGTGAATAAACGATAAACCAGAAGAATGACCAATGATAACGTGAAAATTTCGCAAACACATACGCAGGGGCTAAGCGTACAATACATTTTCCTCCAAAAAAGGATGACAATATAGTAAAGAGATTTAAATATAGACGTAACGTTGAAAGTTTCTGAATAAATAATAATTAATACAAATATGATTAGGTTATAAAGTATTAAATGCTGGCTGACGTGTTGAACTAATCGGGTTATCAAATGCTAGTACGTTTCCTGGTCATCGCATTCTCCAGTCGCGTGGCCAAAAACTAGAGGAAATGAAAGAAAGAAATACAATAAAGAGTTTCGAGGAACAGAAAATGGTTGTTATATTTAAAATACTTACTTTCACAACTGTCGCAATATGGGCGAGGCTCTCCACGATTACAACTGTAATGAGTATTTTCTTCTGACACCTGAGCAGGGCAATCCTCTGTATCGTGTAGATCGAATTTTTCACATATATCGCAGTATGGTCGCAAGGACTGCAGCGTACGTGGGGCTTCGTTAGCTCCAGGAACCCGATTTCTTTTGTGAAAAATAATAGATGACATTAGAAAGAGAAAAGTACACAATTTAACAGGTAACATATTTTATGCATCATAAGAAACTTACGAATTGGCATCAGCATCAACTCCGTTAATCAGCACATTGAGCTTTACATTGAGCTCTTCATTCTTACGTTGAAGGTCAACGATTATAGAATTTAAGAAATCAATATGAGCTTGGGGACTGTTGGAATCTAACAATTGAGCCTTGCTTGATTCGATGTCCGCCTTTTTTTCTGCCAACTCCTTTTCCAAATCCGACACAATCTTATTCCTCTGCTCCAACTTGTTTCGAAGGTTTACAACCTCCTGGCTTAATCCTTCTTCGATCTCTTGAAATCTGGAGCTTTCAGTTTTGTACGCAGACAGCTGCTCTTTCAAACTTGACTTGTCCTTCTTCAATTTGTCCACTTCCAGACTTAGTTGATCCAAGGCACACCCTTCTTCTTCTAACTTTTTTGTCACGACACTAACTTCTTCCTGAAGAGTTTTTATATCAGCAGCCTTTTCTTTAGTGGTTTGCTCCGACTTGGCAACTTCTGCTTTTAGCAGTTCACTGCAAGTAAAAAATTGCCAATTAAGTATTTCCCAAGAATAAGCAGAGAATTGTAATTGTTGTTTATTTTCTAAAATTCGTAAAACATTTTACTTACATCTCTTTTTTTAAAGAGGATGATTCATTTGTAGAGGAAGAAAGCTGCCCGGTTAAGTGCTCGATCTTATCAGTCAATTCCTTACACTTCTCGCTCAGCTGCTTTTCCTGCCTTACTTTTTCTTCTTGAAGGGCGTTCTTTTCGATCTCCAAGTTTTTCAACATCGACTGATACTCTTCCACTTGTTTCCCTGAACCAGCAGCATTAGTCTTTAAAGTTTCAATTTGTTGGAGATATTCCTTTGAAGCAAGAGTTGCCTCAGCAGCAGACTTCTCAGCTGCCGCCACGTTACCCGTTAACAAAGTTGTTTCATCTTCTTTGGCCTTCAGTAGTTCCAATAATTTCTGCTTCTCACTTTCCAGATTGTTCAATTTTTCATTGAGTTCTTTTTCTAGTGTGACTTTTTCTTCCGCAAACTTGATTGAGACGTCCTCTAATTCTTTTTTCTAATGGAATATTAGAACAAATGTAAGTTTACAGAAGCCAATTTAAATACGTACTTAAAAGAGAAATAACTATTACCATTGACGCCTCTCCCTGCTCGTTCTGCGCGATACGTGACTTAAACTCACGGTTAATTCGGCGGAGTACTGCTTTGTCTTCTTCTTCCGATTGAAGTTTCGCCCGTAAGTCTTGAATCTCGTCGGTAAGATCCTTTATCTTGTTAGTTAATATTTCAGACGTGTCAGTTTTAGAGTTTGCTAAGTCCATTACTTCGGCTTCCTGCAATTTTTTACAACCACCAACACATACAATTATTAAAATTATAAAATTACTTCAATACTTTACATTTTATTTTCTACAATCAGTGAAATATTTTACCAGTGTGCTCTTCTGCTTCAGGGTAGTTTCCAACTCAACTTGGAGCTTCTCGCATTTTTCTTTTAGTTCATCTTGATGTCTTTTCTTGTCACTTACTTTTTGATTAAGCGCATTGATGGATTCCTTATTTCCATCAATTGTCTTTTTCAAAGCTGAAATGTTTAAAACATTTTTATTAAACGTTACAAACTATACAACATAGGCTTACTATGAACTCAAATTCAATATAATTTCGTTGTGTGCTACCTGCTACTTCAGCTTGGTGATCTGAAATCAGTTTAGTCCGTTCTTCTTTACCAGCATTGATTTCTTCCGAGAGAACCTTCACATTTTGATTTAAATCAGTTGAACTCGTCTCAAATGATTCGATTTTACTTAGAGCTTGTTGGAGATTTTCATTAGCTAATTTTGCTTCTTCCTGGTATTTAGCTAGTTGCACTTTTAATGCTTCCAACTCTTTTTGATGTTCCTCAAACACAGCTTGTGAAATTTCTGGTTTGGATTCTTCCGGCGTCTTCGCCAGTACCGTATCCAACTGTACCTGAAGATCTGCCTTCATAATCTTCTCTTCATCCAATGTGTACTGCAGATCTTCCAGCTTACGGTGCTCCTCCTCCAACTGATTTTGGAGTCTCGTCACGGCTTCACTATCTCCCGCTGATGATTGCATTTGCTGCAAATACTAATTTAAAAAAACACTTATGTAGACTTGACGAATAAACGAATACGGAAAAATCAATTCTCACTTACGGTCGCACATTCGGCTTGTAATCTTTTCACTTCTAGATTTTTCTCCTCGTACTCTCGACTCAAATTAGCCAAGTCCACTCTGTCCAACTCCCTTTCCTTAATCAAACGCTCCATATGCTTTTCCTTTTCAGCTAAAACCGATTGTAATGAGCACGTTGGCAGACATTGTGAATCTCTAGTGGACGGCCTCTGGAAAATAACATTTACATTCGATCATTTATATGAGGAAGTTTTTTGCGAATTGTATTCACCAGGAATTGTAACGAAAATTGCTCACCCTTATGCTTCTAGATGCAGCAGAAGAGGCCATACTAGAAACTGAAATTAACGATTCCCGCGATCCATGGCGTCTTGGCGTTTTATTCACAGGTGAACTGATGACTTTAGATGCAGGTACAAACAAACCATGTTTCTCCTTACACGTAAAGTAGCTGGAAAAAATAATATCATGCATACATGTGTACAAGAATCTGTTATTTTCCTCTAATAATGAATAGTATGTTTCATAAACTTACGATCTTCCTCCTACGGAGCCGTTATTCTTTCCCATGGGAGTCAGCAACTCAACGCCTGCCCATTCACCAACTGCAAAGTCAGTAGTTCCAAGAAATCTTAGAATACCGATTTTCGTTCCTCCGGTAGCACTCGCCACAATCACTCGCTCTCCAAGGGCTAAGTTAGAACTAATGCCAGGAGAGGATGACTTGACAGGAGTTCGCATACCACCTGGGCTGGGTGTTCTTTCGGCAACAATGCTGGCCGAACGAGACATCTGAGGAGGAGACACCACAGTTGATCCTGCCAAGCTTTCAGGTGCACGCGGTGTGGATGGAGAATCAAGAACGGGATCTCTGGACAAGCGATTAAGTTTCGTAAATAGGCCGTGCGAAGGAGCACATTGGAAGTAACGTTTTCCCTGGACCACTCCGTCATGGTTGCCTAAAACAATATTTTTCTAGCATGTAATTTAAAGTCAAACCCGTAAACTAGTAAAGTATCCTAATATTATCTTACCCATTGGCAAATCCAAAGCGATTCCAGCGAAATCTCCTTTGGCAAATCCAACCTCTCCGATAAAACAGATTTTTCCTCTCTTGTTTGTGTCGCCATTTACATACACTGTGTCTCCTATAATAAAGCTATCGATGTCCGTCGCAAGGCCTGAATCTATAACCAACATTTAATTCAATTCAAATTATAAAAAGTAATCACATAATTTCTACGACAAATAAAATTCGCTCATAATCCAAATTACCTCTTGAACCTGGAGGATTAATACCCACTGGTGTAGCTATTTTTCGTCGTATACTATTTGACGATGGCAAACGACTCATAGGTAATCCAGATCCTGCCGGAGTTTGTTTGGCAGGAGTAGCTCCAGGTGTTTCAGGGGGCTGCATTCCAGACGTAGACCCCGCTGTAGAAATATTAGAGTTGGAAGCTCTGATGGCACTTGGCTGCCGAAGACCGCTTGGACGTGTAGCCATTTTTTTAAAGGAACTTTTTTTATTGTGAAATATCAACACTGAATTATACAAAGAACAGGTTACTTTTCTTTGGCAGGAAGCTTTAACTATTTATAAGGCATTGATTTCTACGACGATAACAATAGTATGCTAATGATTTACTATTTCAGGATCTATCTTTTCACATTTCAAAGGAAAAATCCACTCAATACCGTTATCTTATCATCATCACACTTGTTAAAATACCACGAAAAAAAATGAACTTTAATATTTCTAATTTAAAAGTTGAGTAGCACCCAAACACGGGGAATTTTTCGATGCAGTAGAATAGCAGCCCAGCTGCCAGACCAAGGAAAAGGTCAATTCGTTAAAAAAACTGCATCCAGAGTAAAGGAAGCGAAAGTGAAATGTCAGTTGGTAGTAAAAAGAACTACCCAACTCTCGGGGATTACCATTCAATTTCACTTGAGTTTTTACTCAGCTCAGCAGGGGAAAATAAAATCAAAACAGAGTGAATTCAAAGCGCGCGCCTACCAAAACCCTTTACCCGTTTTACTCAATGTCATTCGGAGAGCAGCAGAGAAAGAGGGCGAGGGCAATGGCATGAAAAAGTCTACTGAACTGGGTTGGTTGGTGGATTTGGATGATGATGATGATGATGATAGCTTCTTGTTGGGTTGTTGTGTTGTGATGATGCAGATGAACAAAGTCATTAGGGAATGTTCATATGGTAATTTTGCTATTTTAAAATGCATGCTAATTAAGTTAATTAAAAAATTAGTTAGTTAGTTGAAAGCATTTTTAGTTATGAAAGTGTGGAAATGGGTAATTTTTTAACTTAAATTATATTATGTTGTGTGAACAGCAAAGTTGTTACTTGATAATTGAATTGTGTGGTAGTGGTGGTGATATGGTGGCCTTTGTTTGGTTTTTAGCTTAATTTATTTAATTACCGACTTTGGCTTTTAAAGATTACTTTTTGGGAATTTTTTTTGGCATGTTTAGAAAATTTATAGGTTTTTTTTTGAAGTGACTGCTTTTTTTAGAAAGAAAATGATTAAAGTGTGAAACAAGCAACAGATGAAATGGAAAGGGAGAGAGTAGAAAAGAAAGAGAATAGATGAGAGAAAGAGAGTGACTTGGGTTGTTGGTAGAGAGGAAGTGAAGTGTAGAGAAGCCAAGGAAGAAGTGGGCAGATGTTATAAATTTTTCCGGAGGTGGCATCACCATCACCAAATTTCATTTTCTTCCCATCAATAACCTGATTTGAACACACTCTCATTTTATTGGCAAACTTTTATCCTACAGTTTTTCTTCTTCTTCTTTATTTTTGCAAAAAAAATGAACCGTTGAATGAAAGGGAAAGTAGTTTGACATTTCTATCCATGTTTCAAAACTCTATTTTCTCTGAGAAAACACCCAAAACCCACAGTGGCATCACCAATACTGCCACTCTCCTCTCCTCTAATATCAAATTTATGAGCTCATTTATTTGTACGAAAGGAAACACAATTTGATTTGCTTCCTTCCTTTTTCCTGATTCTCCCTTTCTACCAACTCACATGGATTATTCCCAAGAAGTTGTCGTTTCAATCCAATCCAACTTTTACTGCTAACCAACCATAATGACATTAGATAGATACATATGCATTTCCAGCTATAAGGTTCAAAGTTCTCATTTATACGTGGAAAAAAATGCATACATGACAATAATATAGATATACATTATACATCCATCCACCTGCTTACATAACATTATGCATTCTTACGAGTTGCGTAAATGGAGTGACAATTTAGTTAGACTCCATAGCACAGTAGTAACATTCACACGGATTATTATACCATCATATCGTCATCTTCGTCTCCTTCCCAGACATCAGACAGAAAGGCAAAAAAGGAAAGGGATATATGTAACAAACATATACATAAGAAGAACACCAATAACACTATCTACCACATAATGTGAAAGGAAAATAGAGAGAAAGAGAGCTGTTTTCAACTTTTCTCATTTTGATTACAGTATGGGAATTTCCTTGGAAAAAGACACGACTCACTGGATTCCAAAGCCACTGAGGTAGTGGTGCATATTTAATGATAATGAGAAAAAGGTTGATGGCGGATGATCATACACACACACCTCTCTCTCTCTCTCATCGCAGCAGGTAGACTTTGCATGGTAGGTATATGGTGTATAGGCATACTCTGATGGCTGCTTTCAGATTATTACTTGATATCATCTCATTTGAGAATGACGAGAAAAAAAGTTGGAGTAAAGCAAACCAACAAGGAAAAAGCGATAGAGGAAAAAAGAAACTCCTCTTTTCTCGAACACACGGTCTCTCACACACACTTACATACTCAACCAATTTTCCATTCCATGAAATGCTCTAGTGTAGAGAGAGAAAGTAGTTACTAAAGAAACCATCCAACCAAACCAAGCATCATCATCATGATCAATCTATCAATCTATTTATTTTCACCGAGACTATTTCCATGCAAGTTATACCACTACCACCACCACCACCACCGTTACCACCACTGCTGCCATACTTGCTTCCGGTACTAGTAGATCCTGTGATCATGATCGTGATGGTGTGTGCGGTAATATTACTCGCTTACTCTCACTTTTCTCTCGTCTACTCATACACTTTATATTTTTTTGCTGTTGCTCTACTGCTCCAAAGAGCTTTTCACTCTCTCAATTCTTGCTCCTCATCCTTCTCCTCTCTCTCAAGAGGGAAATAGATTGATGAAATGAAATGAGTGTTTGCTTATATGCTCATGTCTATGCTGATGATTATGTTGCCCTTATGCACATACATAAACTCTCTGAGAAAAAATCTGATCGCTAGTTTTCATCATCATGTAAATAAAAATGAGCACACCCTTGCGATTTTTCTATTCGTCTGATCATCAAGATGATATGATGTCAACGACCAACATGATCATATTGATGCATACATATATAATGTAATCAACATTATTTCCATTTCAACAGAAGAGAAAGCAAAGCCTGTCGAGAGAGAGAGAAAAGAGTACTATTCTGGGAGCTTGGTGCAATCTTGTTGATTTTTATTTATTTTTCCCCCATCCTCTCTTTCCCAACAGCAAGTAAACTAAAAAATATATGCATATTGAGAATACCAGAAAATACTTGCACAACAACAGTACATAATACACATAAAATATTTTATTTCAGCTCCTCTTTTCCCACTCTTGTTGGTCTTGTTCTCTGTGCTGTCTTTATACTGAGGAGAAAAGTTTCCGAGGGGGTTTTTGCTATTGAGGTCGCTCGTCTCTTCTTCTGCTTCATCTTTTTTATATTTGTGTATATATGAATATGCCTCGCCGGTGAATCCTTCTCCGATTGACTTTGACAAGCGTCAAGTAAGGCCAGGCAACAACAACACCAGTAGTAGTACTAACATAGCAGAGGCAAGCGAAAAAAGTCTTTTTAGCTTTGGCTTTCATTTGACACTACTTGTTCGTTTTTTTCTCTCATCTCATCTTCTCTGTTGTCTCAGTGCCTGTGTGGCTCCTCTGCTGCAGAACAGCAGCCACCACACACTCTCTCTCTGTTCGTTCACTATACTGAATACTGACTTCGCTACCACACCGCCGTCGTTTGTATGTACATTGTGAATACGCGACTAAGCGGAAAAGCGAATTTGTACGGATATATATGCATAAAATGCTTAATATATACTTATAACAGAGGACACATCATCCATCCATCTACTTCTTTCTGTCTCTCACTCTTTTTTTCCTCTATGCACAAATTATATAAAGTTATATCTAAACTATTTGCTGTAGCCCTCGCTCTCGCTCTCTCTCTCTCTCGTCTTCCCATTCAATTTTCAATTTCCACAGGGACCCCGGCCAGGACTTGTCACAAGGGCTTTCTTTTTCATCATCATCAGCAAAAGCAGTCAGTGTTGTTGTTAGTGATGGCGGTGGTAGAAAGAAGCAGAGCGACAGTTTTTGGCTCTAGCTTTCACCCTTCCTCACCACTACACATCACATCATACTAGATTTGCTTCGCTTTTTTCTTCTCCTTCACCATTTCATTTGGGGGAGATAGACAAGGAAAAGCGAAAAGGACGACAACGACGACTGCAAACGCAACGACAACGACGGGAAATGATATTTCACAATTTCTCTCTTCTTCTCTCTCTCTTTCCCTGTCTTTTTGGTTTTCGTTGGGTTATAATAGTATTTCTCGTTTCTCACAGAGAGTTCAACCAGCCACCACCGATGTTTTTGTGTTGTCAATGTGTGTTTTGTGCCTTGCCTGCTCAAAATGACTGTTGCGTTTCATAAACAAAATCTATCTACATAATATATCTTATATGCATATAATATGTATGCAATCTATAATAATAATGTATAATGATGCCTTGTATGTATTCTGTACGTCATATGTAGATGCTTCCATGTGACACACAATACTTAGTTACACAAGCTAGGATAATAGGTGACGGGTGAAGCCTTTTCTAATTCATTTGGCAGTGTTTGGTGGTGGGATGGTGGCATACTTATACTACTTTTCTTGCCCGTGTGAAAACCGCTGTGTTTTTTCACTAGATGTGTTTTTCCCTCTAGTTCAAAAAGAGGAGATTGAACCACAGGAAAAAGGGAATGAAAGTAGAAACCATATATTTAGTATACATACATATATTACAAACCTTTTATATTATATATTCCATAAAAAGCAAAATGCACTTAACTAAGCATAGGATTTCTATATAGGTATGTGTATGGGTTGTCATATAACAAAGTATTCAATGTCTTTTTCCACCTTTACCATCCCCGTCATCGTCATCATCATAACTCCACTCCAACAAAAAGTCCTATGCTGCTGCTTTGAACTCTCCTTGGTTGCGCTTCCTTTCCTTCTCCCCTTTTTCCATCTCACACAAGGAAAACTAGAAAAAAAGAGTATATATTTTCCTGGGAGAAAAATGGAAAGGAAAAATTCTACACAGAAAGCGAGAGAGACGGACATACATACCTACATGCACACCAGTCAGAAACACAGTCTTTTTTCTCCATTCACTCCACCACTCTCATTTTCATTCAATCAGACAAGCATGTACAGGAAAGGAAAAACCCATGCAATGCAATGTCAGAGAGGAAAGGCAAGGTGCATAATAGGAAGGTAGGCTGTAGATTGCTGTTGTTCGAGGAAAAGAAGCCTGCTTTCCGACTTGCCTCTGAAAATGTATAAAAAGCTGCCAAAAAAAGAAACCTTGCAATGAACCCTCAAGCCATGATGTCCAACCAAAATACAAAAAGTTTGGGGGAGGGGGCAAACCAAAAAAAAATACATTTCACTTTAGGATTTTACCAAGTTTATCTGTCTGCCTATGTGTGACGATAGTTGGTATTGCTAATTTTGCTACAACTTTACCTTCGGTTTTTATCACGGGAAATATTTTGAAACATTGGAAGTAAAGATTAGGCTTTATAGGTATTCAGAAAGGTATGTGTATTTCAACTATACATTCTACCAACACATCTCTTTGAAACAAGTCATATACAAAAAGTTGTCTAACCCCTCGTCTCTCTCTCTCTCTCTTCCCATTTCTGATAATATTCTTCTGCCACTGCCAGTCAGTCAACTTGGCTTTTACCCTGTGTGTGTGCAAGGAAGAGTGAGTGAGAGATAGAAAGGAAAGAAGGGAGAACAAATCAAGTGGAACAGGAATGAGGAGAGACAATTGTTCGTCTACCTTTTCGAGAGACTACTACTTTTGCTCTGCTCCTGTTGTTGCTTGCTTGCTCTGTCGTATATATTATTCAACCTTTTCACTTTTTCCTAATAATAGATAGCGTCTCGCACAGCAGGAGGAAGAAGACAAACAACAACAGCAGTTGAAGTACTATAGTGCTCTAGTCGGAGAAGCTTTCTCGTAAAAAAACTTCTACTACGCAATACACATAATACATACTGTATGTACATGTACACATGCATAATTTTCTTTCAGTCACAAGATTACTCATACCCATATACATAAATACAAACACCCATGACATGACAATGGAAGTGGAGCTCACTCACCTCGCTCAGCTCAGCTCCCAGCTCACCTTAGACACAAAAACAACTCTAGCCACACGGAGAGAAAAAAAAACAAGAAGAAAATAAGAATAATAATAACATCACACGACGACGGAGGAATGAGGGAAAATGAAACAGCAAATAGACAGAAATAATATAGACAGAAGGATAAGAAGAACTAGAAGAAGTGGTGGAAAATAACAGTCAGGCAGAAAGTGAAAGACAAGAAGAAAAAAACTTTTTTTCCTTTCTCTTGCCTGATTACATTTTTCAGAGTTAAGCGTAGTATGTATGTATTATTATGTAGAAGTATTTTCAAAGCAAGCAATAGTAATAATAATGAAGGTATAAAATGATAATAAAGAACAGGAAAATAAATATAATGGATTTCCTAACTCTTCATATTACTCGAAAGCAATACTAAGAACACTTTCTAATAATAATGTTGTATGTAAATAAAGCGATTTCATCAAGGGGGAAGTTTCATAGGAAAAGGAAAATTTGTTTAATACTCTAAAATGTTTTCCTTTTTACTAATAACCAGATCAGTGGAAAAAGTTAGCATATGCCCTTATCAAAAAAAGGAAGAGGGAGAGAGATAAGAAGAAAAGAACTGACTGGATGAAAGGTGAGTGAGATAGGTTGAATGTCATATAGAATTACAGGAGAAAAAAATTCTGTTTAATTTGAAAGCACAAAAGCACATCATAAAAGCAGCCAATATTATCATTTTTTCCATGTTTGTTCACAATATTTCACTAGTCATTTTCTAACATTGAGGTACACATTCAAATGAATAAGTAAACAAGCAACTTGAAATATGATTGTTGCCAAAAGCAAGTTGTGAGAGTTTTTTTAAGTGGCTCATACGTGGATCTTTTGACGGATGGACAGACATGCAATGTTAAATCTTTCGTACACACAGATAATTAAAGAATGGAATTATATACCTTTAAAAATGAACATGAGACGTTGAAGGGATATAAAAACAGAATTTAATACCACATGTAAGCATTTGTAAATGTGGAACGCTGAATATACACGTGTCTATTTGATGTGAATTCATCATCATCATCATCGTCCTTTACATGAATTTAATCAGTTACAAGTACAAAGGATAAAACCACTTTTACTCTCTCTTTGGCTCTTTCGCAAAACTCTCTTTTCTCTCTGTCCTGTCCTATCAGTCGTCTTTCTTTCTACGGATTTTCCCTTTTTAACTGATACATTTGTAGAAACTCTTGTGTTTAGTGCTCATACTGCCTCATCTCCTCTTCTGCTTTTCACTCACTTTTCCTCTCTTTCAATATAGTTTACAGTCCAAGCTCAATATAATAAGGGAGAATGGTCTGGCAAAAGTACCAGAAAAGTTTGTAATTGCACTCTTTTGAAAGTTTATTTTGTATATGCTCAATAATTAGTCGAAAAATTGTTACTGCTTTGGCTTTGCTAATTAACTAAATGGTGTAAATACGTATAAAATAGTATATGTCTATTATTTGAACTTTGAATCGAAATGTTATACATTTTCTCTGTTTGTTTCGAAAAGTAGTTATAACGATTCTCACTGTTTTAGAAGGTTTGTTAAGTCGTAGGCTGAGCCTCCTTTTATGTTTTTTGGTTTGTTATGATCATTCAATCCAGATTCAATGTTCAGCGCTAACCGTAATAGCAAAGTTGTAAACTGTACATCATTTTCATGTCAAAATCAAAATGGAAAATGTGAAAGTGTATTTGTACTTTGTACAAAACGCCTCTTTTTCTGCTCTGCTCGCTCCTTTGCTCCTATCCATTTCCTCTGCTCTGCCTATTCCTATCCACCTGTCTGTCCATCCAACGGAAAGCTGTATAAAATAGCAACAAAAATTCAAAATACCTGAGGTGAATGCATGCATTTCATACAAGACACAAAATCGTAATATTTTTTTACGCCCTTTCCTCTTCTTCCTTCCTTCCTTTTTTTCCCTGTGTACTTTTTCATGCCATACATAACCGAATACCTTCACCAACAACAAAAATCAACCATGCAGAACAAGATATAAATACATGTAAGTATTTATGTTATATAAACAAGACACTGACACATAAGTATAAATATAAAATACATTCATATTTTATTATTGTATCTACAAAGATGTGTCTCAAGCTAACACCAAATCCTACTCCCTCCTCCTCCACCAGTTTCAAATAGTAACAGTAATATCAGCAAACTAACTAAACACATATTTTACGTGTACATATGTATGTATGTGTAACATGGAGACTAAAAAGGGAAAAAAGAAGCTTCAGGCTCCAGGTAATATTTTGCTTGTTTCCAATTTTCCAGGTCGAACCTTCGCAGTCTAAAGTCGGCTAAATGCCACCTCTCTCCCTCTCCTTTCTCCCACCACCTCCTACGTACTTTTTTCTTCTCTTTCTCTTCATAATATTTACTTGTCCTCTTCTTTCTCTTTGCCTCCCTCTCGGCTCTCTTCAACACAAAAACTCCATTTTCTATTAAATAACTGACATGACAACAACAAAAGCAGATTTCCTATTCTGAATTTCACATGAGAATGAATGTATATCTATGCATTTATGCATGTATATCTTGTTTACTAGTTAAAGTTACTCCACTTTACTGCAAACACAGACACAGAAAACCATACAATTCAGTTCAACTCTGCACATCTTTCTTTTCCCCTTCAACCGTATTTTTTTCCGCTCATCATGTATGACACAAACACAAACATAAAACGTAACACAAAGACATGCATGGAGGGCAAGAAATAATATGCAGAGTAGAGCATAAAGAAAGATAGAAGAAATAAGGAGAACTGACTTGACTTGACTGACTCTTTCAGAAGGAACGCATTATTTACTAGCCTAGTCTCCTCTTCTATTTTTATTCTCCTTCTCTTCTGGAAAAAGTCAAAGGAAAATCCCGATCAAAAAGATTTTTCTTCAAGAATAAGAAGCAGTAGAAGTCGTAGTTGTAGAAGAAGAAAGAAAACAGACGGTACGGATCACCTTGTTTATTATACACATACTTACTCCTTTTTTCTTCTTCTTTTCTTCTGGGAAATGGGAACAAGCCATAAAAGTATACACATAAGGCTTTTCCCTATATTTATTACTATTATCACTTATACTATTTTTTATTATTACTGTACAACCAAAAGGATTTCTACTTTTTTTAAAGCATACACACACAAGGAATTTAAGAAGACACACACCAAAACTCTTACGCTCTACTTATTTACATATTGACATTTTCTTTTCTTTGCAGTTTTCTTTATACCGATTTACCATTAAAATGCCGTCCACAGATTCCTCGTTTTTTAGCCTTTTCATCCAATAAAATAAAAATATTTTATTACGTACATTATATATCTCTTGTTGTGTTGCTGCTGCTGATCGATACATAATACTTTTAAGCCTCTTCAAAAATAATAACAGTTTATTTTTTTGCTTACGTCTTTTTCCCTTAACTGTACTCATTCATTTCAATTCATTGAAGGATGTAGCACAAGTGGCTCTGTTTTGTAATCATTACAGAAAAATATCCTGTGTCTGAAAGGATGATAAGCAAACAGGAAGTGAGTAAATTTATTGGAGAAATGAAATATAATGAGGTTGCGTATAAATAAAGCTCATGTGACTGTTTAAGAGTGAAGGCAATAACATAAAAGGCAACCATAGGCAACTCACAAAAGTAAAGTAAAATGCATATAATATTGTACCTCGTTTCGGTGGTACACAGTGTGCACATAGCATACTGCACACAACAATAACCAGAGTTTCTGTTTGTTTGCCAATCTTGTTATTTTCAAGTTGTTCTCCAGTGAGCATCAAAGGCTTAAGTAACTACGTAAACAATTTGCACTCTAAAGCTTTTCACATATCATCTCATCAGATTTATCTTACATTGCATATAGTATATAGCATATACATGTGTCCATATATGTATATATGCTCTCATATGTACGTACATTTAAGTACGGAAGCTCATCATGATGATAGGTTTTATCATCATCTTCACCCTCCCGATATTGTGCACAGTGTACAACTAACAAGGTGTGGGTTGTACACACAATATTTAATTTGATGCTTCATTTTTTTATATTAAAAACAAGATGGTTCATCAATTCATTGAGAAACGGTGAAACGGAAAAATACAACAAAGTTGTTACGTTTGTATGTTTAATATGTGGATACATTTAATAAAGGAAATCAGTAGCGAAAGGTTGAGTGTTTATTTTTTATAGAAGCCATATTCATACAAAATGTTGGGTATGATGTAACGAGGTTATTTTGTAGCTGTTGCGGTGGTGTGGTGATTTCTACTTGTTGTTGTGTGCTCAAGAGTAAAACTTTTTGAGAAATAATAAAAGTAAACCTAAAAAGTGAAACTAAAACAGAAAACAGAGAGAGAGAACGTAATCAACTATCGCAAGCCATAAAAAATAATCAATAGGGTTAATATATAGATAAGGATATGTACACCTATTTATGGCTACTACAAGCGCATATTATATAGCTTGCTGACAAAAATCTAAAAAGTTTCCTAATGAAACATATCCTATCACCCCGGTTTTACTTGTAATGCACATAATATAACCTAATAATGTGGAGCGGAGATGAGTAGCATGTATAGCAACTTGTGAGAGAGAGTTGAGTGGAAAGTGGAAAAAGGGAGAGGAGAAAGTATGTAATGGAAAGTAATGTGATCTCCACCTTTCACTTGATTTCATTTTTTTGCCATCCCTCGTCTCTCCATCCACATCACCATCGTCATCATCATTCTCATCCGTATCATATGATGCCATACAACTTTTTCCGGGTTTGTGCTCTTTCAGCTAATTTAATGTTTCAAAAGCATCATCTTCTTTCTCTTCTTTTCTACTTTGCTTCATCATCATGAGAACCAGGATGAGAATGATGATGATGATGATAATCCTGTCATATTATCTGCAAAAAAAAGTTATCCTTTTTCTCTGGCTCTTTTGTTGCCTGTGATGTTACTTGTGGTGGGATTGTATTATGCTGCATCTGCCATGGTGTGTGGTGTCGTGATGGTACTGTAGAAATTCTTCTGGCTGTTGCTTTTAATGATGATGATGAGAATTGTATGCTATACATTATACGCTTCTATCATCATCCTCATTCTCTCATCCTTTCTCAGCGAAAGTACCCGTTTTCTCTTTCGTCAACATCATCCGTTGCATGCTGCCGCCGCCTTTGCGATCCTTATGTGCTTGTGCTTTTACTTATTTTTCTTTTCGTCTTTATTGATACAGAGTAATAATGTAAGTACGTACATTACCAGTGCCATTATTACTTAGACATTTTTAGTCACACATACACACACCCTACCTCTATATATAAAGCATCTTTTTCATTTCCTACTTGCATTTCTTTCTCTCTTTTTAAACATAAGCCAAGTTTCAAGCAATCCACTAGACAAGAAACAGGAGAAGAAGAAGAGGGCACATGGATGAAAGACGAAGAAAAAGAGCCTCTAGCAGAATAGGAGAAAGTTGTTTTTGCTTTCTCTCTCTTGGTTCTTCTGCCTCCTTGATTCCTTCCTTTATTTCTCCACACTCCACTTACTTTTCTTTTTTCTCCCTCTCTGTCTCCTTTCCTTTCTAGTTTTTCGTCTTTTACTTTTTCTTCTACTTGATTCATTTTCATCCCACTCAGCCAACGCGCAACAGAACAAGAAGACACATATGAAAATAAGCAGGATCAGAAAGATTATATATATATCTCCTATAACACAAAACACAAGAAAGATGAAGTGTAGCAAACAGTATGCTCAATGCTCATCGTCAGCAATACAAAGTCTTCAGCCAAAAGAACCGGATGAAGATATACCAACACACATTTATTTTTAGAGGAAGACGTCTGATGGCCATGGTGCTAAGAAAAAGTAACTAACCAAATGGCATATCCCATAAGAATTCATTGTACTGTTATAACAATAATGCTCACATAAACATAAAGAAAAACACAGACAAAGAGAAGGCGAGACAGAGCAAATACACAAAGTACTAAATATTTTTTACATACCAATACTCTACACTATTATTATTAAATGTTTTGAAGTAATGAAAAGATACACAAAAAAATGTTTTATGTGAAAAGAAAAATTATCAGTACATCCGTCTTTTATTCTTGCAAAAGTATTCCAAAAAAATATGATAATAATTTTCTCCACATACACTCTCTACAAAAGATTTATTACACCGCAGCAAACTCTTTTCTTTCTACTTTACAAAATGAAAATTATAATAATAGTAATAATGATACTTTTTTTAAAGCTCATACTCATATAACATTGCATTGCACAAAAAATTAATAATCTTTAAAAAAAGATTCAATTACACTTTCCGCTACTTTCTTACTCTAAGCAAAAAAACACAACACTTACTCATTTTTAGAACAGCTTTATTATTCTCTATAATAAAGAAGTTGAGTAACTGGAGCAAGAAAAAAAAGAAGCAAATAGCCAAAACCATTCCTCGAATTCCTCCACTATCATACATACTACATACATACGTTTTTACACGTATTTACGATACCAAACCCACCATTTTTTCCCACTGTTTACTTCTCCCATTTTCTCGAATGAATAAATGTAGATAGCTGCAATATAAGTACACAACAACGAAATTCCACCATCACCACCACCACCGACCTGCTATTATCACAGTCTTCCGTCTTGCTTAATTGCTCTCTCTGGACAATACCCTTAGCACCACCAGTATACTCACATCACCACCATCACCATCGCCATTACCATCACTGCTGCATACGAAGAAGACGACCAAAGAAACTTGCTCTGTTTCTCTTTCTTTTCTCCTGTACAAAATGAGATACTCATACTCGCCAAAATAATGATTATAATAACCTGCTCCTATAATAAAAGTCCACTACTACAGCACTAGTCGTTCCTTCGCTTGGTTTCGCCACACTAACTAACTAACTAAGCCAGCTAACTAGTAAGTAACAGTAACTATCATTCTTCTAAAAAAAGAGCTAAAGCCAAAACCAAGCCCGTGCTTGCGGCTCTTCTTTTTCCTTCTTTTTCTCAATACGACAAATTCAAAAGCTCACATTATAGATAGACTCCTACACTTCTTTCTTAAACACACACACGAAGTTTTACTTGTTTTCTTTATTATATGTACTTTGCTCAGAACAGAAACACAACTTGAAACATTTTCATTTTTTTCTCGCTCATTCACTCTTCTCTCTCTCTCTCTCTTTGATATACAGATTACAGATATATAAATATACACATATCAAACAAACAAGAAAGAATTCAGATCAGGCATAACACGCGTTTCCTTATTTTTTTCTTGGTTTCATTTCATTCCATTCGAACAAGCGAGAAGACGAAGGAGACCATAATAATAGTCCAGACCAGAGCAGTATGTATTATGGTCCAAGAGAAAAAGTTGATTACGTACAAAGTTTGTGTATTACTACAATTTTCCTTCTCATCCACAATAATAAAACAAAAAAGTGTATTCAGAGGAAAAGAGAGAAGCTACTATAAAGAAGAAAAGCAACTTGGCATATATATAAATGTTACATATAAACATGGATGAAAAACACCAGTAGATGATACTCCGGTGGTGGTTGTGATGGTATGATGATTATATGACGGTGGTGGTGGTGGTTTTACTTTTGTTGTTGTGAAGTATGTGGAGTCTGTGGATGGAGCATTAAGGAAACTGAAAAGTGCAAATGATGATACCGGAGAGAGAATATAGGTTTCTTGATTACCTCTTCTGCAGCAACAACAACGCCGTCATCATTCCCATTCTAATCATCAACAACAAGAGCAGTAACAGTAGCCGTAATAATGGCAAGCAACAAACAGCTTCATTTTCTACCAAGACGACGACGGGAAAGGGAAGAAAGGGTCAAAGGAATAAGATGAACATGGTTCATTTTCATGAATTTTTACGCAAATTCCCTTTCCGTTCTGAAGATATCCACACATCCGACCAAATGCCAAGCCATATCGTTGTTTGCTGCTGAAAGGATTGTGATGTGCGATGAGAGAGCGAGGAAAAAATATCAAGAGTGTTTGTTGTATGTTTTTTATATTCAAAGGTCTTCTGCTCTGCTTTTTTTTCTCATCACTTGACTTGATCTTGTCCTATTCCCAAGGTAATTCGCTGCTGCCGCCGCCACTGTTGATGTTTTTTGGATTGGAAGGGAAAAAAATTATATCCACTTAAAATACATGCATGCATCATATATCATCATCATCAACAACATTATCAAGAAAACAAGTGCTTTATGTTGCATTCCTAAAAGAGAGCAAGGAAGAAAAAAATTGATATTGCCTTGCACTCCACCATCACCCCTTCTCATGGCAAAACAGAAGATAATCGTAATAATAATAATGGCCATAATGATAAATAATTTTTAACCCTAGTCAAGTCAGTAATGCGCGTGGTTGTAGAGTTGCATATGTCCATGAATGAATGCAAGAAATGCAGACTAAAAATGTTGTAGGCATTCATGCACGCATATTATTATTTGTCGTGCATTGTTTAGCTTTATTGTTATATTATGGATAGAAAATGTACATATGATTATGAATTGATGTGAGAATGGCAACGACTTGTTTCATGCAACTCGACCATATACACACACATGTTTCACCAAACATCAAAATAATCATTCTTGCTCTTCGTTGTCATAATAATAAATGACAACAGCGTCGGAACTCATCACCATAATATTCATAATAATCATCTTGGTCGTCGTCGTCGTAGCTGTTGTCATCCCATCATAATACCATCCCCAATAAAGAATATGCGGTAGTGACGACGAGAATGGCAGTGGCAGTAGCAGCGGCCAAGAATATAAATGGATACAAGTCAAGTCTGCTCAGCAGAAGTAACCCTTTTTTTGCCTCCTTGCCAATGTCAAATAGCCAAGTATGGGAACATTTCCTGTGCTTATGCTTCTTGATGATAAACATGATGTGAAGACTATCACAAAATTATATGCATATATTTGCTTGGCTTGTTTGTAGGCTACTTTTTATATTATATTTATTATTAGGTTTGTTCTGAGTAGAATGCTTGTTTCGTTGTTTGTGACGCTGTTTTTGTGTGTAGATTGCAAGGATTCAATTTTATACGACAAGTCGATGAGGAAGATGAGGAGGAGGGCGGACGCTGACTTGACGGATATAAATCTGAATATTATTACGAATTGTAAGATTATTAGCATAATAATAATAGCATTACTGTTATTGGAATCATCAAACAAAACATAAGGACGACCACGATGATCTTGTTTCTAATTTCTTGCAGTCTCATCAAAGCCAAAAACCAAGTCAATTTCGTTGAACAATAATCACATTTTTTTGCCAGCCTCTTCTCCTTAAGTGTAACAGGCTTTTGTTTTGGCTTATCAGCATCACTCTCGTGATGGTAGTGATGATGATGATGAAGTGCAGCTCATATTTATTGTTGTTATACACCTACTCCTTTTTCCTGCGTGCTGATGTTGTCCTCTTGTTTTAGTTTTATACGATTGCAATATATGATGATGGGGTTGTGGTGTGTGTGCTCCTTAAAATTTATTATGTATTTATAGCATTTATTTATTATGATTTCCCATTATTTTTTCGCTCTAGTGGTGCTGCCTGGTCTTCTCTCTGATTTAATGTACTTCTGCTCCTGCTAAAGAACTGGGCATTCTAACAAACTTTAGGCATATATGTGGCTGTGAGGATCCAGATAGCAATAGCACATATTACGGCCAAAGCAATCCAAGTCAAGCCACAAACACAAAACAAGATTTATTGCTAACGAACTACGCGTAAAAGACAAAAAAAACGTGAATCCTCTTCACCATCATCGTCGTCGTCGTCCTCGTCATTATTATTAGCAAAAAGCAATCTAGTTGAGAACAGCAAAATGATCTCATGTTCAGTACTCATGTTTTGTTGGGCATGCCCGTTCTTGAGGAAGAAGACCTCTAACTGAAAAAAATTAAATAGAATTGGAACAGCGAAGATGATCATTGCATATCATCACATCCACACACTCCACTCCTCATGCTCAGAAAATAAACTTAATAGTATGTAAAACGAAAAACATAAAAACGCATCAATGAAGAGCACGATGCTTCTGTTTGATGTTTTTTTTTCAGGCATGCATTGATTGATGTGCTTAGTTTATAGAAATGGCAAAAGTCGTACTTGCCATCATTAACATCTTCAGGTCAGGAATAAAGAGTAACGAAACGACAGCCGCGGTAGCGGTAACCCTTTTTTGCCTTAATTTGTTATACTGTTATGAATGGTCGCTTATGGAGATTATGCAGATGATTTTTCTGTTTTTTCGCTTATTTAACTTTACTGCCTGTCTGCCATTTTTACACTTAACCAAATTCACAAAATGACATTCGGTCACAGGGTTTGTTAAGAACATTGTAAAATGGTAAAATACATTCAACATTTGGTGAATTATATGGACTTTTTTTATAAATATAGTGGTGGAGCTTGTGAAGGTGGTGTATTGGTAAATGGAAGTGATGGTGAGGCGAGGACGACGAAGAGATTTTGAGAAGATAGGCATAATATTTTTGATAGCCATTCGTTTACATTACTGTTTTGCAGCTCGGTTGCTCCTCGGGGGAAATGTGATTCTGTTAAGGATAAAATGGCATGCTAAAGTTTTCTACTAAAAAAGGTTGTAACTTGTAACTATGTACTAGACGTTCACTCGATATTTTTTCAAAAAAAATCGTGTGCAATACGAAATAAGCATGCATATATGTTAAATTGCGACTCACGATTCACGATATGCATGCTTACTCAAGCTCACGACACAACGGCAATAATGATAAAGAAAATTTGTGTATTAATCAGAGTAGGGATATAAGTAGCGAAATCATAAAAGTCTCAAATAAAAAGATTTCCATTTGTTTAAAATCGTACAAAAATAAAACAGGTTTTTACCAGACAGACATACAATTTTGTTAAAACTATAAACAAATTTCCAAGAAAAAACCACTTCTCCACCTCTTTCGATCATAATAATAATGGAATATGTGCAATGTCGACTTGAGTTGTTGACGATAGATGGATTGTATAGATATACCTGCCTTGCCATCATGATTATCATTGTATTGTTGTTATTACAAAGAATAACGTAGTTCTGTCAGAGCCCCACATTACTATTATTACCGCTGCATTAGTAGATGTTCTTGTATATTTATAGTTATATTGGCCATGCAAATATTAACAAGGGTCTTTTTTCATTTTTTAAAAAGTATCAAAAAACAAAGCCAGGTTACAAACAAGGAGGAACCTATAAAATCACAAAAAAATGTATCGTCATAGTCATGTATTTAGTAGTAGTAGTAGTAGTAGTACCCTCAGCGGGGATTTTATTTGACGGTTTTAGGGAGCAAAGCTCGCCCGCCATATATTCCATAAATATGTTACATATTAAGTTAAAATGAGTATAAAATGTGTATAGCATATATAATTAAAGTACTCAAGTAATAATTATTGAAAGCTGCCTTACTGTATATTCCAATAAGTGGATAATTGAGATGAGTATTCTGTATTTGAATACGTACACATAAGTATTTCTGTAAGTAGTTATCTATTTATATACAAAGGTAATGGTTTAAACAGTGTGTAATCTATATTTACAAAAGTGATCAATGAGTATACGCAAATAATTAAAAAAAATGTGTAATCTAAATATATATATATATAAATGAGTAGAGGCCAGGGCTCGTAGCACACACAACGTATAAGTATTTTAGGCGAACAACATGGAATGGTTAGGTAAGGTCAAATAATCAGTCTCCAAGTAGAAACTGTCGACGCTTCAATAGAACATAGACGTAGTTGCAAATAACTTTGACTGTATCTAAATCATAGGTTCGAAACAGTTTGTGAGTATGTAGAGGAGAACGTATATCACAATAACTCTTAGGTCTGGCACAGTTGTAGTGTATACAGGAAGTTAATGCATGGAACATGTCATCATTTCCTTTTCCACACAAGGGACAATTTCCGGTAGGCATAAACTTGTACTTGGTGTGATTAATATAGATGCTCAAAAAAGTAAGCCTGTCAGCATGGATACGCATGTTGCAGAAAGTACGTTTGTCTTGCAAGCTCAGCTTGTAGGAAAGGTAAGCTTCCGGAGAATGTTCCAGTTTCATTCTATGGTAAAAAGAGCTATATCTTGAGTTTTCACACCTTTCAATATCCGCTAGCTTTAACTTATGTACGTGAAAAGAAACGAGATCTCCTATGCTTAGATGTTCCCAGCTAAAAGGTATCGTTTCTTGTGCGACAAAAGGTATTTCTAGCTCTAAAATTTCCTGTTTTAGACGTGTAAACCAATTGTATGGCGATGGTGTGGATATGGTAGAGTCTAGCTTTATAAGTTCTTGCAGGCAAATATTTGTGTAACGGGAGTCTCCATGTTCACAAATTTTGTCATACCATTCAAGCGATCGACGTAGAATGTGGTAGGTGGTAGGAAGGATTCCAGTCTCCATACGCAGTAAGTAGCCCGGTGAATTCGCGGGTAAGTGTAGCAGTTTTCTCATGAAAGTGTTCTGGATTTTGTCGATTTCCGTAGTTTCATTCAGACCCCAGATTTCGGATGCATATAAGGCTATGGATAGTAGCATAGAGTCTTTTAGCCGCATCATTGACTTCCAACACTGAGTTCTGCTCCTTGATATGATGTTAATCAGAGTTTTTGTTGCCGCTGCACACTTTGCCTTGACCGATTTGACATGCTCATGAAATTTCCCACAAGTGCAAAGAGTTACACCCAAATAAGTAAAGGTACTCACAACTTCCACCGCCATTTGCCCATAAAAGAAGATTGTATTTGTCAGAATAGCTTTGTGTTGGTGGTGGTATATAAGGATCTTAGTTTTCTGAACATTGACCGTGAGACCCAACATCTCACAGTAAGTGTGAAGTATGACCAGTTTGCGTTGCAGTTGGACTGGAGAGTCAGCTAGAATCACCATATCGTCAGCGTAGGCTAGGACATGAAACGATGTATTATGATTGAGGTTTATTCCTCGTAGACCATCTGCTTCAGCTAGTTTGTAAATGTCCTCGATATCGCTTATGTATAAGGAGAATAGTAGTGGACTAGTCAGTTCACCTTGCAAGACTCCTTCTGCAACTTCATACTTTCT